>JAZGTK010016452.1:0-12729 GCA_036877625.1 Ambastaia sidthimunki
ATTGAGTTACAAGAAATACTACTATGATCTGTACTGTACGTACAATTTAAATAACCAATTGTATATATTTTTTGCAGTGATGTGGTGCATATTGTTTAGGAAAATAATGTCATGATGCAAAAATCCTAATTGTCTTAAAAATAGATTTAGTTTTTAAAAGAAAATATTTTTATTGTGATCATTTTTTCGTGATTCATTTTGGGGGAAATATGACCTAGACATGTTTTTAATAGGTTGAGTTTTCTGTATTTATTTGAACATAATGTTCTGACCTCTCCTGGATGGATCATAAACTGTGTATTTGTTCCTTATACAGTGACAGTAAGGTTTCTGTGTAACAGTGAAGGTGGTTTGGGAAGGTAATACATACATGGTCTGTGTGGGATTGTGGGTAATTAACATGCTGGAGTACTTTCTGTTTTGACTGTATGCTCGGGCTCTCATGCATTTAGACTTAAATGCTGCTCTTGTCATGTGGGTGCGCATTAAATGCGAGCGTGTCTGCAGCAGCGAGAGGAGTGAATGCACTGCACATGCAGATCACCCTTATTAACATCTTAAACCAACATTATGATCTTCACGGCGACTGTCAGAGCAGAAGTTACGATGGACCGTTCGTGTGGTTTAAACTCTAGTTTGTTTCTCTTTAGTATTCATGTATTCATGATACACAGCTTGCTTGTGTTTGTATGTGAGGGTTTCAGCTCAGTGTTTTTTCCTCCACTGCTGCAAATATATACATCAGTGTAAATATATACATCAGTGTAAATATATACATCAGTGTAAATATATACATCAGTGCAAATCTATACATCAGTGCAAATCTATACATCAGTGTAAATATATACATCAGTGCAAATCTATACATCAGTGTAAATATATACATCAGGTCAGCTATATATACATCAGTGCAAATATATACATCAGTGCAAATCTATACATCAGATCAGCTATATGTACATCAGTGCAAATATATACATCAGTGCAAATCTATACATCGGTGCAAATATTTTACAAAATATATTTATATGTACAGAATTCATTGACCATACGTCAGTTACATTCTGTCCTTTGGGAAATTTCAGACCTCTTTTTATATACGTTTTAAATTGCATTGAGGTTTACACTAACTAGTGAACCTATTGGCCAAATTTAGGAACCCTAAAGTTTGCTGTGTATTGTTTTAATGTCAGATGATCTCTTATAACAGGACTTCTGCTTTTCTGATTTTCTGATCAGCATTGATCAGCTGCACTGAAGTGTTCTGTGTAATTCACATAAACAGCAGCTGGATTGTTTGTTTGTGTTCAGACTTTGCTTTGCAATACGTCCCTCAGCCACTAATGATTCACTGTGACAATGATTCAGACTGACTGAATCTTAGACAGGGCATTAAACACACACACACACACACACACACACACTGTTTTTTAGAAAACAAAGACATGCATTTTTACTTAAATTTACCGAGCTGTACAATCCAAAAGTTTCCGTAACCTTTTCTTGAATATGTACACGCACATGCATTCATTTCAGGAGTAAATATACACACACACATCTTTATGATTTTACCAGCAGCAGTGCCGACAGTCTGCGTTCCACATATTTCTTTTTTTACTTTTATTATTGCTGAACTGTTGTTGTACTCTGCATAAAGTCGTGATTTAGTGGTATTTATGTAGTGATGCATTAATCATTCTTCAAATAAACCTATTTAATCATGAAATGTAATCATGACGTGAGGATGATGTCTCACAGCTACACTGAAACAAACATCTGGACCTGATACATCAATCCTGATTGACTTCAGCTTTACAGCTTTATTAAGAACAGCCAATAGTCAATATTCATTATTAACATTAATCATATTTATAGATAATAATATTTAGATCAATAATAATAATTTCTGACAGTATGAACCTAATGTAAACGTGTAAACATTTAATTTTATTGTCTATTTTTACAATAGTATAGACAGAAATGAAAGAAGCTGCATTTATATTGTGTCAGCTTTTGGCTCAGCAGTTGCTTCTTTGTTTTGTATGTTAAAGTTGCCAACATGCACCGAAGACTGTATGATTCATACATGATGAAAAATAGCCTGAGTCTATAGAAGGAGAGAGAGGTTAGCAAGAAATCTCCAGAACAACTTCACCAATGAGCCCTGACAACTTCCTGGGCAGCTCTGTCCTGTGTCACTGGGTCTCAGCACCCGGCCACATGAAGCAGTGTTTGGTATCTTTGTTTAGCAGTGGAGGGGGTTTGGTGCTATAAAGAAATGTTTGTGAGGAGATATAGAAAAGGACAGAGAGGAGAGAAAGAGCCAGAGGACTCCAGAGGTCTCTGTGAATCACTGGAGCTGTTTGAAGTATGATGAGGCTTTGCTTTAAGGAAGACCGGGCCATGGAGGGTCTTGCCAGGCTGACCTGAACCGACGTCTTAGAGGAGGAAAGTTCAGATTAACATGAAATAAAGCAAGTGAAAATCTCAACAGCATGTGATGCTTTTGCATTCTGCTTCTATACAAACCACCTCCTCAGTTTTATTTGTGTTTGAAAAATGTGCTTCTGCTGTTTTACCTTCTAAACTATTTTCTTGAATGTGTTTATCATGGCATTATTTTGGCTTCTATAAGGTGGTTTCATAGATGCGGTAACACAAGGCAGAAATCATTCTTACTGCTTCTTTTATCATGAATAGTGCGGTTGTGTGTTGAATGTAGATTTTTAAATAATGCTTTTCAAAAAGCTTTCATTTAAATTGTGGGATCTGGGACTATGTTGAAGGGTCTGCCGTCTTCCACAGCGGCCCCTGTTTTCCCTTGTTGTATTAAGCAGATATGATATGAATACTGTACAGTCAGGAAAACACAATTTATTTGAAGTTTGTTTCGTTTTTGTTTGTTTAGTTGTATGTAGCAGTGATCACTGGTTGCAGTTGAATTTCTTACTGGATGAATAACATCACACACAACACACGTACTGAGTGAGTTTTCATTCATGCTGCTCATCTGTGAAATCTAAAGCAACATTATTATCATCCACAGCACTGGAGATCAGCCCATATCTGAACCTGAAGAGTTTTAAATGCTGCCTAATACATCACAAACAAACAAATGTGACGTTCACAAGATCAGATCAAGCAGCAGAACCAAATCAGAAGCTGAGTGTTGGTTTGTGTTCTGCTGGGTTTGATTCTGGATCAGAATGTGAAAAGCAAAAGAAACATTTCAGGAGAGCAAAAGATAAATGAGGCACATGGGAAAAAAGATGCTTTTACCAGCGTTAACAAAGCACGCAGACGTGTCTTAGTTGTGTTCGTATGCAGTTGATTGGAGAAAGTGTATTGCAGTATTGATAAACAGAAGGGGTTATTAGGAAAAGTGCGTCAGAGTTGCACACTGGAAGTCTGGCTGTGATGTTTTTGTATTTTAATGTAATCTCTGGAGGCATTGTGATGCACAGGGGGAAAATCCCTCTGAGACATTAGTTCAGCCAATCGTGAAACTTCTGTCATCATTTACTCTCCATCATGTCATTACGAACTGACATGATTCGCTTTCTTCCATTAAACACACAGGGAGAATGTTTCAGCTTCCAAAATAACAAAAAACAACAACAAAATAAAGTGAACAAAGTCATCGAAGTGGCCAATATGATAATCATATAGTGGTCAATACTTACATAATGTATTTCAAGTCTTACCTTGTGTGAAGTCCTCAGTTCAAATGATTTTTGTTCAAATTTCTTTTACATAGTTCCTGTAGCTCAGCTGGTAGAGTATCGTGTTAGCAGCACAGAGATTGTGGGTTTGACTCCTGGGGAACACGTACTGATCAAATGTATAGCTTGCATCCTCTGTAAGTCTGTCTTATACATAAATGTACATTACGCTGTATTGCATCTTTTATCTGTGTGTAATACGAAGGTTGTTTATGCACTATAGAGGTGACAGCCACCCTGAACAATTCCATTTCCAACTGATGTCACAAGCTATTGGTTTTAGCTGGAGGGCTGTCCCATTATTGAAAACTCTGATTGCAACCAAATGGAGGGTCGGGCGAAATTTTCCATTACTGTCTGCTGGCTGCGTCTGGGTGAGAGGGTTGAAGTAAAAGCTTTTAAGAGCAGAGACCAAACGTCTGTCCACTGCGGTGCGACTGAGGCCCTGGGCGACAGATTTTTCCACTTATCTGCAGCCCGTGTGTGAAGGTACGGCCAAGGGACAAACTTAAACTACAGGATCCCTCAAAACCTCCAGGGCAACATGTCTTGAACTTCCACTTTCTCTTTTCCTTCTTAGAAATTAGAAGGCATTCTTACACTGACCTCAGAACAGGCATTGATGAAAGAACCTTCGTTTTAGTGTCCAAAGAACAGAATTGTCACAAAGGGAGTTATTTACTTTCTGAGGATGAGAGTGAAGAGAGATTTTCCCCCAGCGTGTAGAGTAAGAGGCAGCTGTTAGATGCAGGACTGGTTTGGGCCTTTGGTGTCTTTGCATTGAATGATTTATGGGTTTTTAGGCTCTGAAAGTAAATGCAGTACAGCGTGTCACAGGCATACGGTCAGTATTGAGCTGCCTAATTAAACCCTGCAGGCTTGGGGCTCAATTAGAGCTTATAGACAAGCTCCAGCTGATCAATTCAGGAAGTGTATTTGCGGAGCGTAGCTTTGTCCGGCGTACAGCAGTTCAGGGATGAAGAACAAGGGATTGGTGGTAGAACGGTCGTTGAGTTCTCTGTGAAATCAGATCTCATCCACACTTTACTGTCTGAATCATGCAGCTCGATTATTCCATCTTTTTATCCTTTATGCTCGTCTGAACCGATTAGCTTGTTCAATTGATGAGTGTGTTTTGGACCCAAACAAGCCCACAGTGTTTTTCACTCCACCCTGCCTGACCTCGTTGAGGGCAACGGTTGAGGTTACTTATAGGGACGAATGTCTCCCTATAGTGCCCAGTGTGTTCAGTCTTTGATCCTTGTTTAAACTCTGGAGTTTTTCCTTTGTCTGGTTAGAAAACTAGATGAGCAGCAATTAGAAAATTATTTGTGATTTTGGTTTGTTCCCAGCTATCAATTTAAGCTTGCAAGAAAGTTTCCCCGAAGTTTCCATTAAGTAACAAAAGTGTTAAAAATAGTTTTTTAGACATTGTATTGATTATAAAAACATATATAAGAATTCAAGATTTATAAGAATTAAAACTTTAACCTGTTTTTAAAAGTGTTACACTGTCTATTTAAGAATAATGTTTTTCATATATGATATACAACATTAAAAAAATCATTGTATTAAGATTACTGCCAAAACATTGTTTGACTAAGACAGCCTTTAGAGAATGTTAGCCAACGTTCTTAAAACGTTCTGTGTTAACTAGATTCTTGCTAGTGGAATCATTGAAAGTTTGTGAATGTTTGAACTGTTGTCTGTTTGAATCAGTGTTTCTGTGTCTGTTGCCGTCAGTGACGGGACAGAATTTACCTCAGTAGAGAAAGGAAAAGGTTTTCATTTGATGGATCGTGAAGTTGCTGGTTCCTCAGAGAACACATTGAGATGAGGTCTGACAGTTATCTTCAATGTTCTTGCAGTGTGTAAGGACCCTGGATTTTTACTGTTTTATTTTTCAGATTTTGCTTTCACAACTCATTAGACTTATAAAAACATAACTGCAGATTTAATAAAGTATAAGCTGAGTCTCAGATGTTTCTCCTAAAATGCCTTACAGGAAATAACTAAAGACAGAAACAAGAAGATTGTTGAAATACAGTGAAAGGACATCTTTAAAATAAATGTGGAGAGCACAGCAGAGATTTGGTCTTGAAAAAATTAGATCTCTTTTTATTCCCTTTAATATGTTAACTGAAATATGAAAATTAAATATTGCTCAATAACTGAAATATTAAAGAGACTGCATTTGCTAATTTGTTTGGTGTTGGGTGATCTAAATGTTTTCCTTTTGCTTATATTGGCATTTTAAAAAGACATTAACATGATAAAAGTAAACAGTAATATTTGTTTCCATACAATAAATGTGATGTGAATCTGCAGGGTTTGACCTCAGTGATTCGTGATTAATTTATGTTTCCTGGCCAGATGAAGCGAATTAGCCAGTGGAGTTATAATCCAGATTGTGCCTGTAATTCCTCACTGCCAGATTAAAATGGGACACACAACGACTGTCAGATGATGTGAAGCTGATGGAAAGCTGCCCCTCACCCGGCTTAAACCTCGTGGTTTCAGGCCATGTCTCTTTGTCTGTTTTTGTTGTTTGGCCATGGGAAAAATGAGGACAGTGAGGGTGAGAAAAAGGTGGAAGGGGCATGAAAACATATGAACGTTGAACCTGAAATGTCAAAACAAACAAATATTCAGCTTAATGACCGAAGTTAGTATGCGAGAGCTTATGGATGGTGAGTTAACCAGACAACCTGGGTTGGACCAGACTGCAGGATCGGGCACGTGCAGTGGTGAGTTCGGCTTTGCTGACATGTCGCCCAATGAAGATACCCAGACAGTTGGGATTTTGGGTGCTGATTTTGCCCCTAATACCCCTGGGGCTGCTCACTGACCGTAGTGGCACTCCTGTACCCCTTAAAACCGTAACAACAGACACGAAATGACAAAGGCGTCAACAAACAAGGGACTTACTGCAGTGAAATTTGGTTTTAGGCGATTTTTTGCGCATCGTGTTCGGTTAGAGATCACGTGTCCAGTGCCTCTCCCACATGACCTCATATCTGGACCAATCAGATGCCGCCGTTTTGTCGGGGCTGAGCGAGAGGACAGTGAAGGAATCATTTTCCCTTTGTGATTTTTAATTTCAGTCCTTTCCGAACGTCAATTTTGGTGGCCGTCGGTTAGGAGCTCTGTGAAGGTAAATCTACATTTTCAAATGTTATTGTAAACATATGCTTCAATGTCACATTGAAGTCTGATATTTGCAGCTACAAAATATATATTGGTCTTTATAAATATTTTTTCTATGGTGGGTGTGTAAAAAATAAATCTTACGATGTACGAGTGATGTTTCTGTAAGAACTGGATGAGTATCGTTCTCTCGATGCTGCTAGTTACAACGATTTTGTTGAACCAATGAAACCCTGTATAAACTAGAATTTTAGACTATTTAACAAATTTAATCGGATTTTGTGACTCAAAAATTTGTGAGACATATTGTTGTTCTGGGTGTCACTTCGACGCAACTGTTTTATTTCGCATGTTACTGGTTTAGACGAACGGCTAGCCACAATTACATTATATTTGTATCATTCGACAGCGGTCTGCGGCAGTATGGCGTGCAGGATTGTGACTTGTGTGTCAGCCTCGGTTGCGATTCCGTCCTCAATGGCAGTTTGTAACATTAAACACTGTTTTGTCCGTTGGTTAATGTGGGTAGAGAGATGAACAAATTTCCTCATCGTTACTTTAATTATCGTCATGGGGTCTTTATTTGTCACAATGAAGCGTAAGAGATTTTGACCGGCCAACGTCAGCTTTGAAGCAGTCTTATGAATCGGTGTGTTTGAATAAAAGAATTCTGAACCATATGATAGTTGATATGTTTAGTGACATTGTATCTCTCTTGTTGGGGGCATAGAAATGTCTCATAAACAGGTTGATAAGAGCAGCTTTTAAGCATGGCTTATGGTTAGGTTTTTAACTCCAAATTTGATCAAAATATTTGTCTATATTTACTTTCACTTTGGATCAATGATTTAACCTGCAAAATGCAAGCAGTTGCATCCTATCTACCAATATATGAATGACGTCTGAAATGGTTTTCACTGTACTGTCAGTAGTCGACCAGAGGTGTCTCCATTTAGCGTGTTGGCGTGTTCGATGAGTAGGCCGTCAGTGGTACCGATACGCCAGCGCTCTGGATCGGTCTTGCTCGGTCTTTCATGGCTGGGCGACTGAGCCCTTGATTATAATTTGGGTTGAGATCCAGACAAGGACGACTGATGGGGGATGACAGTTTTCTGTCGGGCTGAGGAGGGGTGGGCGCCCCCGCAGACGCGTGTACTGCAACAAAAGGCTTTCACGGAGTTGTTCACATCTGAGTGTCCGAGCAGCCCCTCCTTCCCCAGCACACAGCGCTCAAGCCGCCGGGGCCTCAGCCTCGATGCCACATGCCCACAGAAAACAAGCATGTCCAAAACCCGTATTACAGTGAAAAGCTACACTATCACTTTTCATTAAAGTGTGTGGAGAATCATTGTTCGATTCAGAGGCTCTTTTTAATTGTTTTTATTGATTTGATTTGTATCAAAAAGTCTCTGATTGCTCAATTTATGCATGAACCTGGATCTCAACAAACCAGGACTGGACCTTGTGCAGAATAGACTGTCTTGTAATCAATAGTTTTTGTTCCTTGATTATTTATAATGGAAACTGTCAGGAAAAACAGGATGTGACTTGGAATATTTTCAAAAGGACATTAAAAATCTGACTCGTAACAAAGTTTCAAAATGTCTAGGCTGTTTATTTAGCAAGATGGAGTTTTCTTCAATTTAAGATTTCTGTTTGTTTGTTTGTTTGTTTTTAGCAAATGGCAAATCCAATCTCTGCCAAATGATGAGATGAGGTTGTGCATCTTATGTGATGTAATGAAGGACACTACAACACCAGTCTGCACAGCCAATCAGAACTCTGCTGTGATATCAATATATATTTCACATATGAATGAATGTAAATGACTGTTGTACAACAGAATACAGCACTTGTTGTCTCATGGTGGGAAGGTCAGTGCAGGTTTGTAAGTTCAGTCTCGGTGATTGTCACTCTTTTTTCAGTGCTCACATTCAGCTCACGGCTTTGAGTTGCTGAGCAGCTTATGCGGTCTGTGTTGGAATATAATGAGGGTCTGCAGGATTAGGACGGGCTAGATGAGGATGGATTATATTTAGATTTTTCTGTGTCTCTTACATTGCTTTGTGTTTTCTGTGTTTATTGCAACAGAGTTAGAACTTCTGCCGTATCTTACAACATTATTCCACCTCTGTATCTCTAACAGCATCAGATGAAATGCTGTAACCCAGATCTGAGGTTTAATTCCTCCCCACGGTTTTTGTTATGTTGACGGTCGTTATTCTGGTCATAAAGGTATTTTTAAGTTGTTGTTTTTTTCCAGTTGAAAGCACAAACAGTGGACATGCTGGCAGATTTATACATATACACAAACATTTTGATCTCTTTTTAACATTTTTTGTTCTCTTCATATCCTGATTGAAATCACGTGGTATAAATATATTTATTTTTTATTCTGTAAAAGGTGCAGGACCATGAAATGTGTGTAATGGTTGCATTCAGTCCTAATGCAATGATAGGATGTCTTATTTGCACTGATGTAGAGTTTGCGTGGGCCGGTTAATAACCAACATAATTGTTTGGTGAAGCCACTGTTTTTAGATTTGTATGATTTTAGAATTTGAATTGAGGAGGGTTGCACCAGGACGTATAAACGGAGTAAGTAAAAATAAATCGGACAGCATGAACAATTTAATTTGGTTCTTGTTTGGGCCTCTATGAAAATAATATTTGACAGACTTTCAAGTGCATGTAGAAAGGCTGGGGTTTCTCTGCCACACTATTGTGACGATTATACCTCCCTCATTCCCAGTTGCTTTTTGTGTCTCTTTCCTGTGCCGCCCATAGTTGTGATGGAGAGCAAGAGAAAAGACGAAATGCCCCGGGCTGTAATTTGCCCTGAAATCTCGAATGAGCTCGTGTCTCCAATAAACACTGTCACTTCGTGTTACGCTCCGGCCCTTGACGATCTGACAGGACTAGTGATGTGTTTAACACGATAAATCACGCCGCTTCATCTGCACAGACCCCCCCGCCAGACCCTCCAATCAGCTTAATCCACTTGGTCTAACTTGGGATTAAGCCTCAATGAGTTTATGTTCTCACAATGTGTAATTTTCTGGTTGATACTTTAGATTAAGTGACTAACAAATGAGGAAAAGCACAAGAATTCCCCATTTTGAGCCCCTCCCCTCCAACAACCTGTCACAGAGACTTCACCATCCAGTCGGTTTTTACCATCCAATCCAAAAGTCCCGCCCACTTTTTTGTGCTTAAATATCTTGTTTTTCTTTAAAACATAGACTTATGGAAATTAAAGCATTTTAGTTTCTCAGGGAAAAGTGTTAAGTTATGAATCAGTGAGTTAAAAGCAAAGTGAGTGATTGTACAAACTCAGCAGTCTGTAACTCTTCTGAGGCAGAAGCTTGAGAAGCGTTTGGGTGGTGGATGGTGGATCAGCACTTTCTGCCTTGATGGATCTTTTTGTCACACAGTTTTTGATTGTTTGGTCCAACCAAGTTCATTTAGCGTCCACAACAAATTGTAAATAGTTGTCAGTTTTATTCATGAGCATAAAATATAGTTTTAAGAACAGAATAACTGTAGAACTAAGATCAGTGGTTCAGTATTTTTGTTTTAGTGCAAAATATTCATTGGGATATTTAGCATTTCTTAACAGAATAGCTGTTATTTTTCCAGTGGAATCGTAACAATCAGAAGCTGTCAAGCTCCAAAGGACAGACGCTCAAAACTAAAAGCCATAATACTTGAAAACAATCTCCTTTGTGTGAGAAACTAAAATTAAAGTTACTTAAAGCTGCAGTCTGTAATTTGTAACAACATGAATGTTGAATTTCTTTTGAGGCTGTTACTTTAATATAATGATTTAATCAAATGGATATTTTAATGATTCTGCCCCAGTGTGCCCATATTTCTGTTGTGTTGTGATTTTGCCAAGTGGTCAATACCTTCAAGCAGTTGAGGAATGACTTGTTTATACAGTCCTTTTTCTCCTGATGTTAAAAAATTATTTCCCATTTCACATTAATTAGAAAAACAGCCGATGGTCTGAAAAAGCATTTTGATTGATATTCTCATTCCGAACTGTTGAAGTTGCAAAACTCATTTCACAGGACGTGGGGTTTGTGTGTTTGTGTGTGTGTTTGTTTGTTTGTGTGTTTGTTTGTCTGGTTTTGTGGGATTGAACCGCAGCCTCAGGTTATGTCTCCAAAATAGTTTTTGAGTTTTAGAGAAGTAAAAAGCAGGTTTTACAGAGATGTTCTGCCAGCTCTAAATATGAATCTTTATTATAATAACTTTGTGTGAAGTACAGGCTGAAATTCATTAACGTATTCAGTATTGACTTTCTGATTATTTATGCGTATCACTTTACAGTTTTAAAATATGTGATGAGTTGGAATTATTAATTTGATAAAAGTCAGTATACAGTACAGTGTCATCCCACCACAGATAAAAGATGCTGGACAGTCAGTCATTAATATGATTTAAAAGAGATAAAACACTGTACTGCGCTTGAACCAGAGCGAGAGAGAGAGAGAGAGAGAGAGAGAGAGCGAGAGAGAGAGAGAGCGAGCGAGAGAGCGAGAGAGAGAGAGAGAGAGAGAGAGAGAGAAAGGAGCATTCTGGGAGTGCTGCTTGACCGAGCGTAAAGCGTGATTAATTCAATAGGTACCACAGAGGAAGAGGCCAGAAGCTCTTTAGAGGAAGACATGACCCACTTTCTATATCCTGTGCTTTAGCAGAAAACTGAGCTTATCTTCCAGCAGCAAGATATTAGACTTACGATTAACATGAAAAGAAATGTGGAGAGTTTCTCATTTTTAATCTGCTCATACTGTGTTGAAAGGCTCTGGCTCACACACTCACTGCAGCATCAACAGAGCTGCTTCTGAGACACGTGTCTTTCAGGTTAACATCGCTGTGTTTATGCAGTCACGGCTTTTGCGCTGAGGACTGCCATAATCCACACAGATGTTCAGATGTCCGCTGCGCTCTGGATTGAGGTTTATAACCGCATTTGGCCTTGTGGGTTTTTAGATGTTGGACTTGCATTTTTCCTACTTTTTATTTGGTTAACTAACATGTGTCAGTGAATTTGCATGTATCACATGACAATCATGTGTTTTTAAAATGAAACCGGTAACATTTTCATCACCTCTGAAGCATTTTAGTAACATTTTTTAAAGGTTCTTTTACTTAAGGTTAAGGTTAATTTCATAACTAACATGCAATGTGTCCTAAATTCACACAAATCAGTTTGAATAATTTAAGGAAATTATATTTTAAATGGAAATGACACAATAAAAATATTTGACCCATTTGATAAAATAATAATATCTACCTTGATTTTTCTTTATTTATTGATTTTAATGCTTTACAGATTAAATAAAAAGGCACAGAATGAAGTTACTAAAACAGATTTAATTTGTTCTTCATATACAAAAACAGTGTGTTAATGAAAATAATCTACAATATAACAATATAATAGTGCCTGAAGAAACTTTTTTCTGTCACCTCAAAATTTAGAAGGAAGTAGCAGAAGATCTCAATCTCACCTTCAGGCTTCAGTAACACGTAAGTACACGTGATAATCTGAGTAACATTCATGTCATTAATGCAGCGTTTCATTGAAGCATCCTCAGTCCAGTTTTAATGTATCCGGCAAGTTGCCACAAGGTGTTAGTGCCTCTCCCACAGCCTCCCAGTTCCTGTCGTACGGCTGATTTAATTAGATAAGATTTCATGCTGTGGTTAAACTTGAAAGCGTTTGTAGTTTAAGGCATTTAGGTGAAAAGAACGAAACATTATGTAAGTCATACAAAACTCCTAAAAATAAAGCTGCTACACGATGCCATTGAAGAACCATTTTGGTATGATTCCATATAGATCCATAATATCC
>JAZGTK010016453.1:0-12729 GCA_036877625.1 Ambastaia sidthimunki
CTTTAAGAAAGTCCCTTCCTATCTACTTGAATGAGGGAAGACAGATCTCTTAAATCGCTAGTTAAAGTCACAATAAAACAACATATTTCTGACTAACTATTAAACCTGTCATCAGCTGTACCATAAATTCTGTTTCTTAAGCTTTTCCAGATCACTGGAAAAGCTTCATCTTGTTAATTCTATAATTATAACGTGCAAACATGGATGCAGTATATACACATAACCACACACACACCTTGTTGTAGTAATCTCTCTGCTGAATGAATTTGTCCACTATTTTCTGTGCCTGTTTATCACACTCTTTCTGAAGGTGTGCAAGAAGAGTGTGCAGTCGGCCCGGCCCGTAGTACGTTTCCACAATGGGCTGATGGGTTTCCACAATGCGCGCAATTCCTAATCCATACAGATGAAGTTAGCTCATCTCTATTCTTTCAAAACATCAAAAATATTGCCAAGTTCATCAGTGATCTGTCTGTGCATCTGATCCTACCTTCAAGCAGCAATGTGAGAGTGTCTGCAAAAATAACCGGTGCCCTGCGCTCGCCCACATCAGAGCCAACAGCCAGGAGCAAGTTTTCCTCCGCCTTGCTCGCTAACTGAAAGAGACGCAAGTGACACGGATATGAACACCGAAATGCGTTCTTCTAACACCTGATTGGTCACGTACGGTGAACGTTCACGCACGTACCTGGCTGCACAGATACTGAGCAAAACGTGCGAGACCCTGTTCGTGGAGTCCAAGTAAAGGAAGGATCTTGAAAAAGCGTTCCACCTGAGGCAGATCACTTGTGGCAACTGCCTCCTCCAGTCGCTTGGTAACCAGGGCCTTCAGACTGTGCTCTGCTTCCTGGAGCAATGCAAGGCTGGCCTCAACCGCACTGTCTGCACAATACAATACATTTATTTTAATACATCAATCCGTTTAAACAACATTTGCATGTATGTGACACTGAATGATTAGAAATGGATCAACCAGTAGAGGCTTGGAAACAACGTTTACATCACAGTAGATATACTAGCAAGGCTATAAGTGTCAAGCGTAACAATGTAAATTAGTGTATGTCAGTCTTATTTTTTATTGTTATTAAATTCAAAGAAAGAGAAATGTCAGTTTTTACATGCATAAAAAAAATATGTAAAGTATCCTGCAATTTCACGTTTCAAACAAATATGTTAGAGACAAAAGCTACAAATTGTAGCTTTAAAATATCTTCTTTTGTGTTCCACAAAATATAACCAAATGACATGAGGGCGGGTAAACGATGGAAGATTTAAAATTTTGGGGTAAGGTATCCCTTTCAGAGATCAAGGACTCACCCTCTTCTCCCTGCCTGCTGAGCTCGATCACTGATTGGTCGAGGGACAGGTAGCGATGGATGTGGGCAGCAGCCTGCTCGTAGTCTTGGTTACGCATGGCGGTTTGAACCCCATCAGTGCAGAACTTCAGGTCCAGAATATCATCAGCCCGTTGAATCGCTTGATACAGCCTTTTCTGTAAGACACCACATGGTGAATTTGTAAATCTGACAGACTGTGCTGTAAATATCACAGTGTGTATGTCGGGCACCTTGGTGAGGTCCAGCTGTCTGACTTTACTGCTGACATTCTCAGCCAGGCTGCAGGTGAAGCTGATCATGCCAGAGAGCTGTACTGCATCCCCCTCAATGAGCTGCAAGTTTGGTCTACAAAACACACACATCATCAGTTTCATTCATTTGGTTTAAAAGCACAATGTGTGGTTCACATGTACCCTCACCCCATCCTCTGCAGGGCGACCATCTTCGTTTCTATGTTGCTCTGTTGTCCCATAAGGGCGTCCAACGCCACATGCACTTCCGTCTGTTAGGAAAACGCATAACAAAGACATTTGTGCTAACCAACAGCTACTGCATTTAATCTCGGGGGATTTTAGAGACGCACCAGTGCTGTTCACCATCAATAAACACTCTGGCACAGTTATCGGATGTTTATTAATACATTATATTATTATACTGTTGTTGCTCAGACACCTCATAGAGACTAACTAACAATGTTTTTTAAATAAATATTCACCTCTTCGGCGCATAGCTGGGCATAAACTCGCTCCAGATCATCCAGCTCTGTCAGGCCCTCTATGGTGTCCGAGTGGACGGCGGAGACACCCGCAGAACCGCCGCGACGAAGCGCAACTTCATCCATGACAGCCCCACATACACACAAACTGCGTCACTTCCGTACACGAGCTCGTTTAGCGCGTCACGCATGCAAACGCAGAGCACGCGACTCTACTCCCACCTAATGGTTGTTGTACAAAAGTCAGTTCTACAAAATGCAATTGCTCTCAGTTATGCAAAATGAGTTTGCAATGCAAAATTAACAAAACAAACCCTTCCAAGTGTAAACCTTACCCCTAACTCTCAAACAGACTTTTGAATCATGGTACTCTCTGTTTTTTATGTATCTTTGTCTGTCAGGGTTAGGGTCCATCCACGCATTACCTTTAAAAACTTGAAATTACCTTTAAAAACGTATTTTCCAGTTACACCTCCAAAGTAAAAAATATTTTTTAAATGAAAAAACGTATCTGGCAGCATAATCAGATTGTGAAACATTGTATTTAGTTAGTTAGCTTTTATTTAAAGCAACTGTCACTGGTTTTATTAACAACATTAATACAACAGTCACATAGCATACAACATAGCAGCAATAGAATGTTTAAAGCTTAAACATTTTTCAAAGCAGTCACTTTTTTATTGTAATAATATCACCACCACCTTTCCACAAACTGTTATGGCTACAAAAATACATCAGTCACAGTAAGTTATGTTCTAATATCATTCAGCACATATCTCAGCAGTTCCTCTGTATGTTCAGGCAGAGATTTCTACATCACCCCCTTGCAGACCCAGAATGAGGGGATTCTCCTGTCTGCCCCTGATTTTCACTAACCTTCTTACAACACAAACATCTAAGCATGCTGCTCGCGTCCTTTCTTATAAAAACATACAACAAAGAGTCAGCAAGTGGATTTAAATACATCAGGATTCCAGCCACCCCTTGTAAATAACCAAATTGATTTCTTTCTTCATGGTTAAAGTATACTGAAAAGATTATGCGCTGAACAATGCTGGGCAGGAACAACACTGTGTAATTGGAAAGTACAAGAGCCAGAATCCTCAAAATCCTCCTCCGCTCGTCGGGGGTGACTGAGACCACGTGAGTTAATGCTTTCCGTGACCCCACAAAGGAGAAGATAACCAATGGATAGGGCAACAAGAAAGAAATGACACTTAGACAAAATGCGTATTGCACATTCTGCGTAGCTACAAGAATCCAAATTAAAGCAACTTCAGTAACTGGTATTGTCCAAACAACCAGGCACAGTAGTAGAGCAAGCTTATATGATCGATGAAAACGATACCAAACAGGGTATTTGACCATGATGTATCTTTCAAGAGAGATAGCGACCATGAAACCAATATTAGCCAGTATGCTAATAATATAAATACTCCAGACAAGGTCAGTTCTGATCCTGTATGTACATAAATGCAAGACAGGTCGGACACAAATCTGTATGATATCAGAAATAAAGAGGTTTATGATAAACGTAGGAACAGCCTGGTCAGATCTGAAGCACAATCCATAGATGGCCAGACAGATGACGGGCAACTCAATGAAGAAAAGTATCCAGATAATCACTATTTCAGACAAAAAACAAAAAAGTTTTTCTAGAAATATTCTATTTAAATCATCCATTTGCCACGGGAAGTAGCTCAAATCCACGAATGTCCTGTTGTCCGAGGTTCTAGGAAAAACCATCTTCTATGTTTTGGTCTGGATGTTTAAACTGTAAAAAGAAATCTTTATAAAATTAGCTTTCAGAAGTTTATTTAAACTCAAGATTTTTTATTAAACATGTTACAGCTTCAGCCAGATCTGATATCTGAATTACAAATGACTAAATGCATTCGGTGAGACAGATCAGATGACACCATTATATCAGTAAATGCTGTAATAATTGATGTGAAGCCACAAAATATTCTAATCTTCTTATGTTTCTTGTAATGTTACATAAAACTGCATCAGATCTAATTATCACATTTTGTCATTTAGCAGAAACATTTTATCCAAAGAATCAGATGTAATTTTAGTGCCATTAAATAGCGTTATAAAAAAGCCACAATAACAACTGACTGTCAGTCAATCATAAATTATTTCACCACATGACAAAGGACTTATTAATATAGAGATATCAACATTAATAAGAAAATCAACATTCCTAAATAACAAAAATATATTACAAACATAATATCTCAGCAAACATGCTGTTTATTCTTCAATCTTGTAATTAATAGGCAGAGATAAAAAAACAGACTGAAACTTGCAAACTATAAAACACATAAAAAATGTCCAAACCTTGATTTTTCTGTTTGTGATGAATTCTGTCCTATTAGCTTATTGTGAAAGTGACTCTCCACTTGAGCTGAAATACATGACAAAAGTAATTCTGTCGTATAGTAGAACCTACAAAACATAGACAGTAGAACATATAGAAAATAGGCAGTAGAACATATAGAAGACCATATAGAACATAGACAGTAGAACATATAGAAGAACATATAAAACATGGGCAGTAGAACATATAGAAGAACATATAGAACACAGGCAGTGAGACATATAGAAGAACGTATAGAACATAGGCAGTAGAACATATGGAAGAACATATAGAACAAAGGCAGTAGAACATATAGAAGAATATATAGAACATAGACAGTAGAACATATAGAATGACATATAGAACATATAGAAGAACATATAGAACATAGGTAGTTCAACATATAGAGGAACATATAGAACATAAGCAGTGAGACATATAGACTATTTTGAAGGTCAGTGTGTATTTACAAAATAACATCAAATGCCACAAATAAACTTTTAGCATATACTTACTTAACAGACCAGTTGTCTCCCAAAATTAATTCAAATAAATGAACAATAAATAATTCATCAGTAATTCTCAAATGAAGAACATTGCAGACATGACGAAGTGGCAGTTTTACCTGATGCCGATTCTGCTGTTGATTTGAACTGATAAAGAATCAACATTGAGTGGGAGGAGCCAGTAATCTCTTCTCCAGTTCTGTGTTTATGTCATATAATGGTCATATAATCAGACCAATATTTGGCTAACATTTCCTGAAATTCAATTATGCTCACAGAGATTCACAAAGACGTTGGTGGATTTCAAAGGGAGTAATGGTGAGCAGTTAGTAAAGTGGCCCAATGTAGTAAGTTGTTTCCTGTGCTGTCCAGAAATCAAATAATGAGACAGAAAACATTCAGGTTGCACAAACTTTAATAAAAGGGAACATAATCGTCGCTGCAGGAGGACCTTATGGTTAAAGTTCAGGGCTTTTTATTCACAAGGGTGCTGGTTCTAACATACTCTCTCATTGTCTCCAGGCAATTTTAATTTAGCAGGTATAGCCACTATGAATAAAACATAACATTTTAATCAGGTTAGAATTCCTTTTGGCATTACTGCCATGTTCTTTGTTTTATGTAGGATGCAAGACATGCATACATATATGCATATAAAAATGGCATTATATATTATATATGAATGTATATGTGTGTGGTGTGTTTTGTGTCTTTCAAATGTTTTTGCATAAACATTTGCCAAAACCATGAATGACAGTCAATCTTAATCTTAGTATAATTTCTACTTGACCCCTCTGTAGTGTGTACTAAACTTTACAATGCAAACATCTGAGCATGCTGTTAACATCCTTCCTTAAAAAGAAATACAGCATAGAGTCGGCAAGTGGGTTTAAATACAGCATAATTCCTGACACCGCTTGTAAATAATCAGTGGGTGTTTGTCCGCGAGCAACAAATACTGCAAAAATTGTGTTTCGCACAATGCTGGGCAGAAACAACACAGTGTAGTTAAACAACACAAGAGCCAGAATCCTCAAAATTCTCTTCCGCTCATCGGGGGTGACCGAGGCTACGTGTGACAGCGCCCTCCACGATCCCACAAAGCAGAAGACCACCAGTGGATAAGGCATCAAAAAAATAAGGACACTTAGAAGAAAAGCATACTCCAGATATCCGGTTGACACAAGAAACACATTAGCTCCAATCAAACTACATGATATCACCCAAACTAACAAGCACAATGGAACCGAATGCCTAATCGTATGATGATATCGGTACCACAAGGGATATTTCATCATTACATATCTTTCAAGAGAAATACAAACCATAAAGCCAATGTTAGCCAGTATGCCGAAGAGGTAAATATACAATGAATATAAAGTCCCAACATTCAATGCACAAAAATTCAGAACGGGTTTGAAACAAATCTGTATGATATCAGTTATGAAGAGGTTTATGACAAATACTGGCACAGCATGATCACATTTAACCAGACAGCACAATCCATAGAGGGCCAGACAGATGACCAAGAGCTCAATGGAGAAAATGATCCAGACGGCCAGTATTTCTGATGAGGAGGCACAAAAAGCGCCTTCCACAAATGTCCAATTCAGATGTTTCATAAGCCGCTCTAAATGGGTTAATTCTGGTCGGAACGTCTTCACGGTTGGGGTTTCAGTAAAGTCCATTTTCTGTGCTGGAGTTCCGAATGTTCAAACTGCAATGAAAACAAATGAACATGAACATAGTTAAGAAAAATGAGAAAATTTTAATGAGAGAGATTTTACCTGGTACTGAGCTGCTGTTGGATGATAATGTTTGGCAGTAACTGATGGAGAAACGTTATAGAGAGAGGGAGGAGACTCTGTTACTTTCATTCTCCGTGATAACAGAGCAATATCTGGCTAACCTTCAATTATCCAAATATTCAGTCCGATTTTGGAATTTGATTATAAACAAACCGACTGATATAAAGGCTATTGGATTGCAGATATGGTCAGTAAAGTGGTTAAATTGGTTTTAGCATTAGCATTTTAGAATGTAAATGGCTTCACGTAATGTTCATATTTTTCTGGCAGACAAAGTAGAAAGATGAATATCGCCATATTGTTCACAACTTGTACACAAAGATATACAAAAAATGTAAAAATCTTTGTAATAAACCAATTAGCACATTACAATTATCAATGTCTGCTAACTGAAGCTTGCACAAAACACTTTCCAGGGATGTGCTAATAATGATCATTTGAATGTGAGTTTGTAAGGTTGTTAATTGAGGCTGTTTGTTGTACATTTACACAACATTCATATGGCTGGTCCACCAGCAAGGCCAAACCAGCATAAGAATTCAAGCTGATCTTTTTAACAGAGGGAACAAGATTGAGCAAAGATGCAAGCCAGACTCAAACTCCAGTTGCCTGGATGAGAAACCCAGCTCACTGTGCTGAAACATACAGAGATAGTTACAGTATGACAGAAACAGTGACGCTGAGAACCCGGTAAAAAACACACATTTTAGCCACAAAACAAACATGTCTGCTGATGGTGGTGATACATTTAATTTAATGAAAATTACTGCTTTAGAAAATAGTTGACAAGCATGAAAAGCAGAAAACATTTCTTGTGTGAGGACTGACACCTTATTTTACATATTTTCCTCCTCCAGAGCTGCAAACCCTTTGAAACACATACTGCTGAGCTGCTAGGAGAAAATCTACAACTATACAATTCAATCTGTCTTGTGCTTTGATCGATTTCAATAAATAAATAAATAGTTCATATAAACAGTGATGTCACTCAGACACAACAGCTGGAGTTTTGTAATTCTGTTTCCTTCTGCAGTTGACTGTAGACTGAGCAAACGTTTGACCCCAAGAATAATCTCCAGGAAAAACAACACAAAACACACGGATGTTAGGAGGAAACAGAGTGAACTTTGACTTTCGTCTGCTTTCTTCACAACATAACAGACAGTTCTGCTGAGACAGTTTTGTACATTGTAGACTGTCCGTTTAAGTCTCTTTAAATAAAGTAATAGGAGAAAATAATTTAACAAATGCAAAAAAATTCCACTTTTCCTTACAAAGGGCTCCTGGTTCTTCAGAATTCCTTTGGGTTGGGTGCGTCTTACAGACATTGTACAGACATTGTACAGACATTGTACAGACATCGTAAAGACATCATACAGACATCGTACAGACATCTTACAGCCAGTCAGATTATGATTAAAGCTTGAAAGTGTTTCATCTGAATCTGTTGTAAAATGGTCGCGTTTGAGGCCCCCTCTATTGGGTCTGTGTCATTTCTTACACACCCTAGAATAAAGACCACACTGAGGAGACTTTTATAAGTGTTTGCAAAATGAGCTAACTCGAGTACCTCAGGGGACATGCATAGGGTTGAACTTCGTGCATGAGAAAAGAGTTTGAGTAAGAGATGCTATTCATCTGTCTTTAAAACCTACGTTGTTGACKTCCACAAAAACCCAGCAAGTGTGACCGTATTGCACCGCAAAGCTTCMRAGTCAGTTCCTACGAACTACTATTTTAGCGATCTGTCAGGGGCTGTGGGCCCCGCTCCATTCCCTCTTTCCAGTGCCCTCAAAGTCCAAGTGCCCTCAGAATCACTGCCGAGCTCAGGGGTGGCTGAGGCAGCAGGATCTGGCCCTCGGCCGGTGGTGAGGAAGAGCTGATGGAATAACACAGGGCAAAGTGCAGTGTGGAAGAAGATCTAGAGGTAAAAACTGTAATGTTTCTCTGCGAAGCCGCTCACTCGCTGGGGTAAGTGTGGTAGTGCATTGGGGGCTGGGGACAGCTGTGACCCACAGGAAGAGTTGAGTGTCGTTCTCGTGGAAGGTGTTTAGAGAGGAAGTCAGCATCCACTCCTGATTGGCTATCACCATATATGTCACCTGTGTGAAGGTAAAGATGTTAAAAATAGAAGTATGCAAATACATCCTATTTTTGCATTAGAACCGAATGCAATGATTGGATGAACATTTTATGGTCCTGTGCCTTTCACAGAAGATATGTAGTTAGATAGATACTTAGATACATACATAGAGATACATAGATACTCAGTGATTGCTATCAGGATGTAAAGAGACTTTTAACCAGCAAAACAAAAAATGTTTCTAGAAAAAAACGTCAACCCTGCCTTTAAAAAACAGTTTAAGTAATAATTACTCATATAAAAAATATTTTTACTAAATATTTAGTGACTAAATATTTACTCATTGCTTAACCCAAAGTGTGAGGTACAAACCTCTCTTACTGCATTTATCATTTGTTCCATCATTAAATCAAGAAAATGCAACACACTTTGTGAGCAGCAAGATAAATACTTTTCCTAAAAGGTTCGTTAAGACCTCATTGTACCAATTACCACTCAGATTTCCTGTAAGTGTCTCACCATTGGCTGAATCCACCGCAGTCTGTGATCCAGTGATGTGATGCCAGAAAGCACTTCGTGGTAAGATTGCTGTGGGTGTGAGGGGGTAGGACGTCCCCTCTGAACCCTTCGATAAAAGCTGAGGACAGACAGAACGGCATAACATTGAAATGACTTAACTGTCATGCTGAAAGTTAATACTGCCATTAGTTCTACCATTTTCTAAGGACTGCTCTGGATTATAGGCATCAAACCAGAGAAATGTATAATTATTAAAACTGTAATCTTTAACTTTTATATATATGTGTGTGTGTGTGTATACATACATACATAAATATACATATATATACATACCTTGCTGTTCTTTTCCATTTCCATGAGGACTCTCTTATGCTGCTCAGCTATAGCTAGAGTGGAGGAATGAACCCTCTGGTATATGTGCTCTCCTTCACGAGTCTGAAACGTATACAGCCCCTCCCCACTGTCACACATCCTGCAACAACAAACACCATCTTTAACACACACAAAACTACACACACAAAAACGGATTATTCTGCACTGTTAAGACAGAAGCCACACACTAACAATGTATGTACCAACACAGTCCCAAAAATAATGATCGAGAAACTCTTCAGTGACTCCAGACTAGATCTTTTCCTTTAAACTTTTATATTCTTTATTAATAAAATAACTTAAGCAATCAATACTGGTGGTAAAAAACACAGGCAGCCACACAGATGTAAAAAAAGTCTGAAAAACTTTAATTTAAGAGATTAATCACAATGTTACTGTTTTATGGATTTAACCAAACAAGACTAATAAAATATTTCTGAGTAATCAGTGCAATACACAGTCCTCAGTTTAAAACCAACCTACTGACGCACAAACGTTGTGTATTACATTACAACAGGCACTAGGGGGCAGTGTTACACCAGACCTCTCTTAACAACGGCGTCACGTTCTTTTAAAGGGCATCCAGCGAGTGAATCTTCCTGTATAATTTGATCAAAGCACTGAGAGAGATATGAACACTTAATCTGTCACTGAATGCCTTGTAATCTATTTAATAAATCCATTTAGAAAGCTCACAGCTGCGGCCTGCTGGTTAGAGAGCTGGACTTGTATCTAAAAGGTTGCTGGTTCGATTCCCAATGCTAGCAAGCAATAACTGAGGTGCCCTTGCGCAAGACCCACAATTGCTCCCCGGGCATGTGTGTGTGTGTTCACAATTCACTACTGGACAGATTAAATGCAGAAGAAGACAAATTATGAGTATTGGTCCTCATGTCACTTTTCATGTTTATATACACAATTATATCACAAGCTCTTGTGACTTGTCCAGCTGGCTTTTAGTTTTAGAAAGCGTTTTACCTGCCAGCCTCAAAGGTGAACCGTGTGGCATCCCGCCCGTAGCGTCGCAAAGAGCAAAGCGGCCAGGTGACTAGCTTGGTCCGAGGGTTGTGGACGTCCCACAGGTAGATGTTCTCATGTGTGATCTGCATCATACACTCCCCGTAGATGTCAAGATTCGGGCAGGGCAGCAAGAACACGTTGAAGCGCTCTGTGGGAAAACCAGCCACAGAAGAGTGGAGAACTAGTTTAGTTGACAGGAACGTGATAAACAATGTGGTCAAAACATCTGAAAGTGTGTAAGAACATTTTACTTATGTTTCCATTAGGTTAAAAAAAACTTTAAAATGTTTAAAACATTCAAAACGTCTAGTTTTTCCAGATGTTGTATTAACATTATTGCTTGGATATAATAATTCACACAATTTTTCACACATTGAGTTGGTATTCACACACTTTTTTAATTCAATAACTTTTTAAAAACGTTCCACTAACAAGCTAACAATAACATTTTTGATATTTGATGTTAAAAAAGTACCACTAACATTACTGAAAGAACATTTTTGATAAATTTGAAAGAACTTTTAGAGAATGTAAGTCAACGTTCTGAGAACTTTCCCTGTTAGCTGGAATTTCCTTGGACGTTAACCCACGACATTAGCATTGCTAGTATCATGCTCTAGCAGGTGAGCTACAAACAAAGCTAGTAACGAATAGTACAAATGACTTCATAATGTCACCTGTGTGTTCACACTGAACTCCAGCAGCCAGAAGGTCTGGTTCTCCAAGACTGATGTCATTCAATCGTGTCTCCAGACACTCAATAGACAAGGTCTTGAACCACTCTTCAGCCTCCAGCTCTGGTATGAGAAAAGCAGATTTCAGTGGCGTGAGAGAAACTTTGAATAAACATGTTCTGTCAATGACTTTCATCAATGCAAACACACTAAAAGACACAGAAACAGCACATCAATTTATCAGACGTGTGTAAGACTCTATAGACTGAAGGACTGATGTTAACTGAATTGAAATGCCTTCATTTGTTGCTAGAGTAAAAGATCTTTATTCTAAAATAAAACACCTGATTCACAGGTGAAGGTTCGAGAAGTGTCGTCTGTGAGGACGATGGCCACGGCTTGTCGCTTTGTGTCGCGAGGGAGTCGCGTCACATTCTTCACGTTGCTGATTTCTGTCACCTGTGAACGGAGGAAAAGTGACAAATCCTGACAGAGCCTTATTATTTAACCTTTTTAAAACTTTTTTGGGTCTCATGAGGGCCTCCACAGCCCTGGTAGTGTAACTGGACAACTGAATGTTTGTCTTGTGACATTTTCATGGCTCAGATGAGAACTCAGCTGAACTGTTGCAGTGAGATGTTTACCTTGGGATAAGCTCTGATGTAGGCAGATTTCTCATCAGGGTATTTCTCCAGTCGGCGAGGTCCTTTACTGGACGACTTCTTAAACACCAACCAACAGCGCCTATAGATCTGAAGCATACAGCCATATAGTGATGATCCACCCACACGTGTACGTATAGGTGTGTGTGTGTGTGTGTGTATATATATATATATATATATATATATACACACACACACATATATATAACTTCACTTCAAAAGTTTATTTATACACCCATAATTCTATACAATACTGTCTTCGGAGGATCATTCCTGTTTAATACATTCCTGTCACTTTGCTGAGCAATTGTGAATCTGTTATTTGCTCATCATGAAAGCTTCTAATTAAATCTACAACACTTGTGGTCCGTCTCTACCTTGTTGTAAACACAGATTCTCCCTCCGTCATCCTCCCGCAAAAAGCTATTTTCTGTTTAGACCTCTGATGTCCTTCAACAACCAAACCTACAGTTGTCATAGTAACCTCCATCCACTTGCACAAGCTCTCCAACCAGCCCAATGACAATTGTGCTCTCCATTATCACAGGTCTCTGGGTACAGCCAGCCCACCGCAATCTTCTTATGCAACAGTATTTCAATTCCGCCTATTCAACAACCATTATGACTCTGTCTCAGAGGAACCTGATGTATTGGCTTTCTGGGAAACAGCA
>JAZGTK010016454.1:0-12726 GCA_036877625.1 Ambastaia sidthimunki
CAATATGAGTTTGGTGTTCACCTCTGAGTGAGACTAATGCATTTTGTCCCAGAGCACAGCTAAAGCCGGCTGTGGGAAAACTGCCAGGTCAGCAGTGACAAGCACTGCAAAGTGTTGCTAAAGCTACCCAGAATGCAAAGTACTCTTCTGTGTCATCATTTCCACAAAACCAAATCGCAAAGGTATTTTTCGCCTTTATTCAAATTTCAACATGATTTGGGAGGTAATGGTATCTTGAGTGGTTTATAATGGCGTTAGTTATCATTTTTCAAAATAACACTAACAAAGTCCAAACGAGGAAGTCTTCACAAAAACATCTAAATCTTCCAGTCAATATAGCCCTTCTGTTTCTACACTTCATACTGCCACGTTTCAATTCTGATAATCTCTACAAAGCTTTCTTTCCTTCCATATATCTCCTAAATCCCCACTGTCACAACTCACAGCTGTTTCCCGGTATGTCTTCAGTGTCTCCATGCCAGCTGAGGGCAACACTGGGAATCTCAGCCCTTGGGTAATACCAAGCAGGTGCTGTTTTGTATGTGTATGTGTTTTGGGTAAGACCCAGCTGGCCACCAGTTCTCAAGCCTTAGCCCAGCCTTAGGCCGGTGATAAAAGGGCCGCTTGAGCTCCTGGGAGCGCTAAGTGTCTTGTCAGCCATTGAAGCGCTAATGGGCTCCTACCATCACATTCAGCATTCATGGCCAGCCATTATGGTGTGGCGAAACCAATCGTTTTACTCTGCCTGTTGCAGTAAAGAAAGCTGGAGAGGCCTGTTGAAAGTCAATCACGCCGGCAGCTGTGTGGTTTCTGAGCTGTCCTTGGGTGGAGCAGCCACCTGGTCTTTCTCTCAGACTTTCTATCTTTCTTTCTTTTTTTGCATTGACTTAATCTCTCTCACTCATTCTTCTCCATGCTCCATTTTTGTGCTTGATTCAGTTGCCAAATGTGATTGTAGCAGGCATGGTGGCTTTACATTCTCTTGATCTAACAACGGCTGCCTGTCACTGCATCAGATATGCAACACGTTCAGATAACATCAGCATCTTAAGATTGACTTTGACTAACTGTTTCTGGTTTGTTAAATAAAGCACTGCTTATTTTGAAGGTTGTCATGGCTAAAGAACGTAATTTGCTGCATAGTTTCTGTGACCTATATTTACAATATAGATGTGTAGCAGGTGCCTTATGACATAAATAAATGGTTATTATGTTTCTCGCAAGAAATATTAATTGTGCCTAAATTCATGGCTACTTTTAAAAATTGTTAATGGGGAAAGATGTGTTTAACAGCCAGGTGTTATAATCTACCTGCAAGAGCTCACAGAGAGGTTTTAGAATGGCCGGATGTATTAACCAATCAGAATCCAGGACTAGATCTGTTTTATAATTGCCAATATACACAATGCATACGCAAGGTTATGCAATACAACTAAGTCAGAGTCTCAGAGATAATACATATGTAGCGTGAGCTCTCAGTATGTTTCATTACAGGATTGTATTGTACCTGTTCAGCTGTGCTCCAAAAGATTTTTTTCAGCTCTGGCAATATTTAGTCACTTTGGCAATATTTAGTCACTCATATTTTTAGTAAGAATAAAACAGCAGTAAAATGTTTCATGTGAGCATAAGTGAAAGTGTTTAGGCAGAGCCACTTAAACCCAACTCAATGCAAATTTAATGTCTGCCTAGTCAAGATGCATCAAACCGTCTGCTCACTAAAAGTCTCTATTCTCCTCCATCTCTCTCTCTCGCTCTGTGTGAGTGAAGGGTAAAGTAAGTCTGTCAGAGTCTGTGTCATGTGGAAAGAGGCTCTCAGTCATCCTTTTGAAATCTCATTGGTTTCTGCATGCCTCTATCTGAGTCACTCTTCCCTCATGATGGCAATTAGTGCAAATGTTTTTCTGTGTTGCTCTGGCTCTTAAAGTCATGTATGGTTCAAAGGCCTGACAGTGTCTGATATATAACCTTTAGGGGCAACTAGATTCTCTTATGTAAATGCTGAATCCGTATTTGAAGGCACAAGGAAAGTTTCTATATGTACTAAAATAGTGCTGTGTCGTATTTTAAGTCATTGTCAGTTTTTTTCCCAGATGACTTATTTCTGGCATTTACTCTTATCATTCAGTCCAATGCAAGGCATTCTGGGTAGTGAAAATCTCCTTCCCAGTTTCAAGCCTGAACATAAATGTAAAATTGAGCTTTGCTTTGAATCAAATACTCAACTAGAGCATTTCTAAAGATCCAAATTGTGTGAGAACAGAATTAGATGAAAAATACTGGACAATGTAGATCTGAAACCAAATATTACTGAAACAATGTGATATTGTGTAGATTTCTTTTCCCCAGTTTGTTTATTGATTTCTTAATTTATCTTAGTATTTTGTGTAAAGCTCCTTTGAAGCAATGTAACATTGTAAAAAGTGCTATATACTGTAAATAAAACTGAATTGAATCAGGGTTGTCGTGCAGAATCATGGCTGCAATGTTTTACAGTTTTTTATCTGCCTTTTTCCTCATTAAAAAGTCTTTTTAAAAGACTCTAGCAAAACTTCTAAAATCTGGAAATGTGCATATATAGACCCATTGGTAAGATCAAGCAGTGTGGAGAGGGACAGTTTCAGAGATTTAAAAAAAAAAAGTCTTTCTCTTGTCATGAGCTAAGCCGCTCGCAGCCCTTTACCAGCAGCACAATCCTCCAACAGAGATGCTGTCAGCATCCCTATTAAAATTCAGCAGACTCGCACTAACCCGCTCAGGATACACTCAGCTAACTAGCTTGTCTGCCAAGTCCAACTCTCAGCCTCCATGATTTAAAAATAGAGCCCTGTTTTAATGCCTACATGAGTCACGGATACCATGCGTTTTATTCGCCCCAAAGCTAATTGGAACTACGTACCGCAGAGAGACTCGTGCGCTGGCACTGTCTCAAACTGTAATGCCTGCAACGACAGGGAGTTTATCTAGGCTTTGCGTGAACTGCGGCGAGTGGAGTACATGTGTTTTCGGTGGAGGAAGGACAACAAAACCCAGTTAATTGTTTAATGTCGAGCAAAGCTCCAATAACTTAACATGTGCTGTTATTGGCAGACTGACAGATAACATAAGACAGCAGGCACAGAGGAAGTGTTGAGATGTCAGCTGCGTCACACACAACAAGAGACGGAGAGAGAGAGAGAGAGAGAGAGAGAGAGAGAGAGAAACACAGACAGCAAGTGAGCAAGATAAACTTTTCTCTAGAAACTGTTGTAAACTCTGCAAACTAGTCTATGAGATTACAGCATTTCTGAATAGGATAGATACGTGGTGCTAAAACCATTAATATATACTAGGGCTGTCAAATGTTTTAAATGAAATCACAATTAATGAATCACAGTTAAATGTATCTACTTTCTTGTCACTATTGACTGAATTTGCCTTGAAATTAATATATATTTTCTTTTCAAAATATAGTGCATTCACTTTAATGCATTCAGTCTTCTTAAAAGGTAATGTGTATCATATTTTGTTAAACTATCCCAGCATAATATGCAAAGTTAACCATATGGACAGAAATGTACCATAGAGGAAATCAAGATATTATGTAAGATTTCTGCCACTTGCCCACAGCAGTCCACTGATGTTCCCATTAAAGTTTTGAAGCCAGTTACCATATGTTTCACTCTTTATACCATTTGTTAGTATTCTATGCAGTTATTTTAAAAAGATTGTTTCAAAACAGTTTTTATATAGACAATACAAACATTTTAATACAGCAGGTTTATTAGCCCTGTATCAAATTAGGTAAATGTTTTTAGGCATGAAACATATTAAGGCAACTCAAAAGCTAAAGTGTTAACTTTGGCAGTGTTGATACATACTAGTATTAACACTCCTGGCATGCAGGAGAAAGCAATAACAAAAATGCATTTAAAATTGCCAAGCATGTGTTGTGCATGTGAAAGGCTTTTTATGTGTTTTATTATTTTATGGTAAAATATCTTTGAACCCAAATACACAGATTATAAAAACTGTCCAGGGGGCTAATTAAGGTAAATAGGCTCCATAAATGTGTGCTGAGTATCTGCTGAGGGGTGGGCAGGTGGCTACAGACCCCATGAATAATGCATGTGTCCCGTGGCTGTTTTATGGAAGGAGAATGTGATCCATCTTGGTAGCCGTCATCAGCAGATGTAATATTTATGACACGATTCCTGACAGTACATAAATGTGTCCACTGCACACAGGCTGGTGATATCACAGTGATGGGCATCACAATGCCAGTGATTATATGCCGCATCACCTGTGCATGTTATTCTTAATCACTGTGAAGAAACAATTAACAGAGCCAGAATCATCCAAGCAGTGTTCTGACACCTAGAAAAAGGTTTCAAATGTCTAAAATTCTTTGGCTGAAAACATGAATTAATTATATACTTAATTCGGTCAGTCCACTTAATTAGAGTCCTCTATTTTAATTCTATAACTTTCTCACCATGGCTAACAAAGGAGTTGAAAATGTTCTTTTCCACACAAAACAATGTGTTGAGATCCATGGCTGTCCAGTTCAGTGAAACCCTGTCAAAACTTTTTACCACTAGATGAACACATCTTCCTCTTATATAAAACACTACGTTATTTTTGTTGGTTATGTCTTATCTGGCCTATGGCATCAAGTAAGCCAGCATTGCCACTGGTGCCCCTTTGGAACCAGGATGCAAAAAAAACGTAATTCATATAATGTGAAATCCGGTGAAATACTGCACAAGCTATGATGCATTTTTGTGAAAATATTGCTTGGTCTGTGTAGCCATGTAGCTCAAAATGAAGGTGAATATATATGATGTAATACAGCTGGCAAATACTTTAAAATTGTATGTGTACATGAAGGCCATGATTTAGCTGGTTTCTCATGGCAGCCACACGTTGACAATGAAAAGAGAACAATAAACTGTTTGAATAGATTTCTGTTTCTCTCTTTACTTCATTCCTACTCTCAGCTTCCATTATTGCGTCCTGTTAAAAGCCAAGGGCATTGCACTCTACACACATACACACACACACACACACACACACACACACACACAAACCAGTGACATTTCTATGAAATGCTCTATGAGAGTATCAGAGGTGGAGAAAGAGAAAATACAGAACTCAAAATGCCTTCAGCGAGCTGACACCAGGCCCACGCACCTCCTCCCTTCTACTTTCCCAGAGGGGTCGGTGAGGGGAGGGCACACTGGGGTATCTACAGAAAAATCAGTCCCTAGTGGGCAATTATTCATGTGCAAGTAGTGTAGAGGTGCTTTCTGTGGGTGGTAGAGCACTGGGTAAATGCTAACCCTCTGAGGGAGTAGCACTCCATTACAAGTGAATCCATCACCTGCAACGACCACTTTACAAAAGAGAGACCAGCAAGGCTATCACTGTCAATGTCACATCTCTCCCAGCTCACAACAAGCACAGCAGTAGACATGCCGTCCCCAGGGGGCCCTCGTTTGGTGCTCCTCTAGCTTTCTGTCTCGCTCTTCCTCGGGTCTGTCTAAATGCAAAACTGTGCGTGAGTTGTTTGTAAAAGGCATGTAATGTGTACAATACAACACTGCTGATCCCTGAAATAAATTGTTATTGATACAGGCGGAAAACACATACGAATCTGGCGTCAATATCGCTGGACACTGTAAAAAAAAACGTTTGTCATTTAAACAGAAAAATTGTATTGTGGAGAAACAGCAGAAGAATTAATCTAAAGAATTATTCACATTTGATTGCTATTATATTTAATTATCTAGGTTATTAAATATAAATCTAAGTGTCATCTAAGTGTTGTTAAATTAACTAAATTAATTAAATTATGCCATATATGATTATGAATAGTAAAGCACCAAATTGTTTTCTTGTAATGCAATTTTTTTAACATTTAGCAAGATTTGGCAGTGTTTACATTTTACACTGCTATACTGATAATGTAGTAAATTCTAATTAAAGACACTGTATGTTTTACAGTTAATTTATTTAAACTAAATGGCAATTGTAGGTTAAGGAATAAGGTTATCACATTATGTAAAGGCTCTCATAAATTACACATTTTATTTTGATGGCTTAAATCGTTATATGATGTGTTTAGCTAATTGATTCCAAGGCAGAAATATGTTGCCGTCTCTGCGTTCTCTATTTTAATTAATAGGGCAGTGTGCCATAATGGCAAAAGCTCTGGGCAGGTGATTAAAAGGTTGTTGGTTCAAGCCCCATAAGAAATGACAAAGACTGTTGAGCAAAGGCTGTTAACCTCAGGTAGCTTCAGGGGAATTGACTGTGAAATAAATGTACTGTAAATCACTTTGAATAAAGGTGATTTAATAACAAGTACTTAATAACAATTCATTTATCTTTCTCTGCAGAAAATACCAACATACTTAATTTCAGAGTTATTTATTAAAAGCTTAATATATACAGTGTTTATATTACTGAAGGTGAGCAAAAACATATTATATTGAGTATGTTACGTGCATGCTGGCAGCTGCCTGATCTGAGTGCTATTTTGTGTTCGTTGGCTCCAGCCACATTCTGTCAAGAAAGCGAATCTCTCCTCATGAACATTTCAGGAGCCTTCAGAGCCTTTGAAACAGTTCTTTTCAGAAGCAGACGGGCATGTCTCTATCCATATTTCATTCCACCTCAGCTCTCTCAACCATAGGGAAATATTTCAACAGGCCGACTGGGGCCAGAGTGTCCTTTTACCTCAGTTCTGTGGTAGATTAGCGGGGCAGAAGCCAAAGCGATATGTATTAAACTAATTAAATGTCTAAATCAAATCATTAGTCTGAGGCCTTTTATATCCCTGTGCCTGAGGTAAAATGAGTTAATTTCTCACAGTGTTGCGCACCTGATTTGAGTCGCTTTGTTTCATAACCTAATGCTATGAAAGACATTGGCACTCCACCAGCGCTGCTTTTCTCTGCCACTTGACGCGGCGAGGCATTTGTATATAACACTGGCACTTGCACAAACAATCCAGCAGTTTGATTCTGTGTGGTCTCTTTCCAATTGGTTGCATCCAGCAGAGACTATGAGCTCTTTTTATACCGTATAATTAAAACTGTGGCAAAGCTACACGCGTGTAGGAGTAAAAAAAAAAAGAAAAAACAACTGCCTGAGTAACAAGGGCTACCAGAGCAGCATCTGGTGACATCCACTTCAATTTTGCATGCAGTGGTACGTAGGAGGGGGATATGGGTGTGCGCGTGTAATGAAGGGCAAGAGGGCATTTGTGTGTGTGTCCTATATATACTGCATTATAGTGGGGCACATCTGTGTCTGCTATTGCTGCTGTGCCTGGTGTCAGCTCTCTGGAGAGACTTATTTTGCCGACTTGACGTGTTCTCAGCTGGAGCAGCTCTCATCTCTGAGCTCCAAGAGAAATCCTCTTTTACTTTTTTAAAGTCATTAAACACACACACTTATACACTACAGAATAATAATTCAGTGAATTCTGTACCTCCATAACATATGCAGGGTGGTAACACATTTTATTTCAATGTCTGTAGCATAATTTAAATGAATACAAATCAGATGATTAGACAAATGTACTCTTCTTAATTCACAATAGTTTTTGTTGTTTTGTTTAAATTGTCTTCACTTACAGTAGGATAGTATCTTAACCACTTTTTAATCGGTTAAACTGACAATGTTACAGTTTCGAACATCACAACACTCCTCCATTTCTGCTATTTAAACTGTTTTTGTTATGGCTTTTGTGTGTTTTGAAGCTTGTGTTCTCCTTGTGAAACCAAAAATGCATTTTACAAAAAGAAATGGCTAGAATATACGGTTTGAATTATTTCGAGTTCAATGTCATGGATGGATGATGCTCCCATAATTTATTGAGAGTTAAAGAAGAGTGAGAGTCAAGAAAAAGGGGAGATGAAAAAACATTTGTCAATTAGTATGCAAATGCATGCAAGCGACTCCTTCAGAAATCCAATCAGGCTGTCACCTCGGCAGGGGGTGTTATTATGAAGCCCCTGTGAAGTGTGGCTTGTGAGTTGCCATGCAAAATAAGCCGTGTCCACAGACGAGCAGACACAGCGAGACTGGCACTGGATCTGCTGGCTGACACCAGTGACACACACACACACACACATTTGTGTTTTCTGTGATATGAGCAATGTTGAAGAACACATTGCATGTTGGACCCCAGTGCCAGTTCTGCTCTGGAACGTGTGTGTGCCAAGAACGACAGGCCATGAACTTTATGCAAAATAAAGCATAATGCTGACATTAAAATGCATGCCGAGATCGTGAGAGCAATGTGTCATTAGTTTCTTAATAGCCCATAAGTGACCAGCATAAAAGCTGAGTGTGCAGGACCTGGTTGCCCTAATTCTGCTACATAATGATGGTCAGTGAATTATGATGAAGCTGATGGACCATCACTGAAGACCTGCTGATGGCCACAGGTTTATCTCATTACATTTACCTGATTAGAACATACTGCATGATACACTGCAAAAACAAATCATGTTGTAATTAGTATTTTGTCTTCTTCAGTAAAATATCAAAACATCCATAAATCAGCATAAATAAGATTCTTGAGAAGTTGTTTTGAGACAACTTGTTTTGAGAGAAATATCTCCTTGTGCAATTTGGCTTCTCAGGTTAATAAATTTTGTTTTAAGTGTAGCTATATTTACTTGAAAACAAGACAAAAACAGTGCTTAAGAATTCATTTTTTTGCTTGTAGGGTTCTTTAAGTTATTAATTTTTACAATGTACATTACACTATAAGGCAGCATCAGGGGGTGTAAATATTTGCTCTGATAATGACTGATTATGAATTATGTTTCTTTAAAAAATTATAGTAACACATCATAATATTTAATCACAGTTCAGTTCGACATTGAACAGTTCAGTAATTTCCGTATGACTCATCTGAATTGTTTCAAAACTACGCTGAAGATACCTGGAAATAAGGACAATCAGACATGTTTGGACATGGATTTAAAGAATTGATACAACTAAAAATAGAGATCAATGCATTAAATGTTGGACTACATTGTAATAATTAACGTCATACAGTAACTTGTGCTGGTCTGGAGATCTGCAGCTATTACTGTGATGTTGTTATAAAAGACATTTATTAAAGGTATTAAAGGTATTTATTCTGTTTGAAGTCTGACTCATCTCTCACACTCTTCCACAGGCTATGTGCAGACATAATGTCCATATAAAATCTTGTTTTTTCTTTATATCCACACAACAACATCCAAACTGGATGTGGATACAGACAATAATAATTGTTGAAAATATTAAACAAATGAACACATAATAAACCTAATTAATTGTGATGAAATCTACATTAAAACATTGTCACATTGGCTCACCTTGCATTATCAACAGCCAGGGTTGTTTCAGGGCCATTAATTTAGGAATCCACCTTTAAAACACACACATTGGTCAACCACTAAAAAATGCCTTATGTACTGTATTACACCATCACAGCCTCTGATTGTGTTGCTTCACTTCACATAGTCATATTTTCTTCACTCTCTATTATCTCATGGAAGGACAACCTCAGCATGTCTTCTAGGAAAAAATGTCACTTCACAGAAAGGTCACGTTACTGATTTCAAAAAACAGAAACCTCATAAGACAATAGATGAAGACTGAGTGAGAAAGAGAAGAACCCAGAGGAATCTGAGACCATCTACCAATAAAAAAATGAAGCAAATTCCACCTAGAACCACTGACAGGTGAACAGCAATGCTGTTATATTCACTTTCCTATAGGAAAAATGTTCCAAGAACAAAACTCTATGCAGCTATTGTTCTGATATCGTCAGGGTCTTTTCTTTTCTGGTCAAGCAATAATTGCTGTATGTATGTTTGTTAAAATGACACACTAATGTGTTACAGACACAATGTGGCACTCATACATACACATGCATGTATGCTTATGTCCTCTGCCACAAGGGCTTTAAAAGGAATACCACAGCTCCCCCTAGTGGACTCCATAAAAGCCCCTTCTATTGTCCTATCTAACCCTCTGACGTTGGCATTCATCCAATATCCTAAAATTTATGTCATCTCTTGTTACAGTCACCTAGGCAACTGAGTAAGTCTGAGTAAGTATGTAATATGCAGAAAACTTTCTCTGTCCATTTTTCTATCTTCTCATCTTTTATGCAACATATTTCTCCATCCATTCCCACATGAAGAAAGCCAAATTCCTCTTTCTGTCTTTTTCATTTTCCCTCTTATATCTCTGTTTTAATCTTTTTTCCTTCTCTCTAGTGATTCATACAATCTTTCAAGATCTTCTCTGATCATATTTGCCTAAGACTTCTGTTTTCCTGGACGTCTTTCTCTCTCTTCCTCTGATTTTGACTGTTGCTCCATTCCAAAACCTGGTGAGCTGCTGCTTTAGGCATCATAGGAACATTCCAGACACAACACCTGTTCCAAAAGATTAAATATAAATTCCTCTTAGACAATTCTGGGCAAATTCTAAGACGTCATCACAAATATCCTTCAAAGAGAAGCCAATCCCAGAATGCATTGCAATCTTAATGCAATCTTAATGAACAATATAATCAAGATGGCAGATGAGGTGAGAGTAATATAAACACCTTTTATATGTTCTAAAAGATATTTCATTTAATACTGGAAAGTAGAAATACATGTTGTACAGTATATTTTAAATGGGTTATTTGTGCAACATAATTTTGTGTGTCATTAGTTTAGTGACATTCTGATAGAAATTCCATTTAAATCAATTAGTTAATGAGTCTTCCCTGCAGTATGAGCATTTTAAATCAGTCATTTATGAAGGTTCAAAACTGGTTAGAATGCTGCCTAGGAAGGTGGTTGCCAAGGCAGCTCACTGAGCTTTGAAACAAAGCCGACACGTGACCAAACAGCCTGACGGTTTCTCCACAGGTTCAGTGGAAGTCAACGCAGCTGTGAACTGTCTTTCCACACGGGACCACAGAGACGTGTGCCACACTCCACCCTATTTCATTCCTGATGCAGGGGAAATAAAATGGTGCATTTACATTATGAATTCTGCAGGCTGCACATCACAATGGCTACACTGTTTGCTAGTTCTCACTTCCTGTACAAAGCAACCATTGAGATTCTTGGCCCAGAACAGGTGACTGTATATACCAGATTTTATGTGCACAGGGTGAGGGCAGAACCTGTAAATTATTCAGCATTTATACTAAGTTGTCATAATGTTGTACTGCATTGTGTCCCTGTGTGGAATTTTTAAAAGAGGGCAGAAAAATATATGCATTATACATCTGTCTTTGTTTTTTTTGATGAAGGTAGTATAGAAGAATCTCCCGCTGTGCCTTTATCTTCCTCCGGGCGTAGGAAGGGGGCCGGAAGTGCCTGAGAGAATCATGCATTAACCTTCTCCTTCAGGAAATGAGAAGCTTCTGACCTGTCACATTAACCAATCCCCTGCTGTTCTGGGCATTAAGAGACACACAATCTGACTAAGGTGTTTCTCACAGGCTTGGGGGCTGCGCTCAGAATACTAAACCACGATGCTACTTTTATTGTTTATATGCAGTATATAGTATGTACACTGTGCACAGTATGCATGGAATACTTGGATGTCCTGCAGTGCTACATTTACCAAAATGTGCAGTATAAAACAAAGCATGCTGCAATTTAGCATGCTACTGTTTACATTTTATTGCTGCAAGCAATATATACATTGTAAATATTTCATTATGTTACAGTAGATGTTTTGCCAGTGACCGAGGGCAGTAAAACAGACTGCTGATGCTAAAAAACAATTAGTCACATGACATTTATGGCTCCAGTGATTGGCTCAAAACTTTTACTCCCTGAACTTAGTGCACATTAGCAAAGAAGGCAAAAGTCAAATTGCTTATATCCAGGGTGTCCTGCACCCACCGAGCAGCTGGCAGCTCAGATACATTGTGTTGTTTATAGATCTTTCTCCAGGTATTTCAGAAAAAAAAATCAAGATGAGTAATAAATGTAATGGCAAGACAACAGCTGTTTCTTTAAAGTCTGCAGTGGTTTAAGTATCGCTGTCGTTGCCATTGTACGCTCACTGAAAACCCCTAGAGGTATCATCGCATACAACACCATAAAATTGCATATTAAACTGGACCACATAACCAAGTGCATAAACTTGCTGTGAAATCCTATTGTCCATGTAACCTCCTCAGTCAGGACTCCCCCTTCCCATCAGTCTCGGCTTCTGTCTCTGCTCAAGTGCCACTGAATCCCTGCCAGTGTTTTGTTGGCCTTCCTCATAAAGCGCAAAGCAAACAGGGTCTTCACTGCACACAACATCCAAACAAGCCTGTATAATGCATTCACTGCATGGCTACAATGAAATAAAGACGCTGTTGTGTGTCTCTCTCTCTTTCTCTCTCTGTTGTCATTACTATTTTACAAGCAGAAGCTTCATTACCAAACCATATGCTTGGTAATCATGAAAGCTGTGGGTGCATCTCTTATATGATGTGGGACGGCTAAATTATTAAATGCGCCGTGCTGGCAGGGCCCGATTCAGATGTGGCAGCGAGCCCAGCCGAGTTGTTCTCGTACACACACACAAACACACACACATACAAATACACACTCATGAAGGGAGGCACTGGGAAGGCAAAAAAAACTTCAAACACCTTTCCTGTGCATTTAGTGTAATGAACAATGTCTTAATTGAGATTGCCTAATTACCCAATTTAAAGATAATTAATAT
>JAZGTK010016455.1:0-12724 GCA_036877625.1 Ambastaia sidthimunki
CGGCACTGTTTGGAAAACTAAACTTCAAGGATGTGAAATTAAACTACATGGCTAAATAAAAAAATAAAAAACAGAAAAAAACACATACACAGGCAATGTTTCTTTTTACTGACCTCAAAGACAGATATAGAAATGCTCAAAAAAAATTGCATTTTATGTCCCTGGAGCTGATGATGGCCAAACCAAACTTTAAAAAATTGACTCAAAATCAACATTGAGCCATTTATGCGCCACCCAGTCATTGGCGCAGATTGTAACCTGCACATTTTATACTTGTTTAACTGTATATATACTTTCGATAGACCGTATATTTTACTGTAGAGATGGCTAACTCATGCCTTGTCTGTCCAAGGCCTCTTCTGCACATGTGCGTGGCATGGCTGGCCTACAGACCGCAGGGAAGAGAAAAATACATGGAAATATTTTTGTAACACGATTTGATGCCTCATTATTTGTGAGGCATGGCCAGTAAATTGTAGAGCGGCCTGTTAGTGTGCACAGAAAGGCCCGTGGCTGTGTGTGAGACTCTTTCATCTCTGTGTACGAGGGGGAAATTAGAGCACCTGTCGGTGCACCTGCATGGCTGATTAAACCACCGTCCTGGGGTCGTGACCGCGGTTTTCTTCCTTTAGAGCTGATGGTTCACTATGCACATATGGGGTTGTGTGTGTGTGTGTGTGTGTGTAGCTCTTTTTCTAACCTAAATGAATCTGAGCCTTTTGTTTTATTCTCTCTCTGTGTCATGTACAGGGAGAGGTCGGACCTTCAGGGTTTCCTGGTCTCACTGGAGGTCCAGGTCCCAAAGGAGAGAAGGTATGACACAAAAATGCATTTGTTCTAGTGAATTGGTTTGTTCTTGTTCGTTTAAATGAATAGATTCAAAAATTGATTCATATATTCTACTTTCTGAGCAGTATTAGGTCTTTTTTTAAATGAGTATGTAGGTTAATTCAGCTTATTACTCACTACAAATGAGTGTGTTGTAGTTCAATTTCATCTATTTAAGTTTAATGCTGCCATCCTAACTGTGATTTAAAAACCTTTATTGCTATTGTGCAAGAATAATGTAGCTCTGCTTTAACTATATAAATGTACAACAGATCAGATGATGTAATTTAAAGATATTATCCTGTTGAAGAAGCTTCAATATGAATAAGGAACTTTGTTAGTAGTTTGTAGATTGTAGCTGACTATAGTTATGCTATTAAGTTACAATCCACTGATAATTTAAAGCAACGTTTTCCCAACACTGCTGAGCTAACGTCTTTTTTTTAAATAGGGTGATCCTGGGGTGGGCATCCCTGGGCCACCTGGACCTCCCGGACCACCAGGGCACCCAGGATCATATAAGTATGCGGTATGTACTTAATCCAAACTCAATTGGAAAAAACAACATGCTTTGTAAAATTTGTGTGTTTTATTGAACAATTCCATAATGCTGTATAAGGATGGACTGTAAATAAATTCCCTCTTTCCTCTCCATGTTCAGGACAGCATTGATGGTTCCGGCTCAAGCTATGTGGACTTTGACAGTGATACAGAAGTGATAAGGGTGAGTTATAGTGTCTCAATATTAAGTTGCCCTTTGCTGGAGTGACTCCCTCTTCCTGGTTGAAATGAAAAGCAGTTGGATTCCATGCTGAATGAATGTTCACAGGTCAAAACGACTGAACGCTGAACATTATACAGAAGTGTAAGGAATGTGAAATGTAGGAATGCGAGTTATGCTTTTATATGGATTTTAAAAACACTTTTTTGGGCTATCATATTTAGAATTTGATTAATTATTTTGTAATTTTAGGTATTGTATTACTAATTAATATATTTTTTACTGCATTTGCATCAGGGTCCCCCAGGGCCACCTGGTCCACCAGGGCAGCCTGGCCCTCCTGGCCCCTCTCAGGGAGTTCATCCGGGTCCAATAGGGCCCCCTGGGGGGCCTGGAAAAGACGGGAGGGATGGGGAGATGGGCAAACCTGGAATTCCGGTAAGTAGGGTTTTACCTTAAGAAATATTTTAAGAAGAACTGTGAACAGTAACATTCTTCAAAACATCTATTTCAGTGTTACACAAAAATAGAGAGCCATACAGGTTTGAAAACAGGTTAAGTGAATGATGAAAGGATTTTTGAATAATAAATAATAAAACATTAGACTTAATGTAGTTGTGAGAAATCAAGTCATGAATGTGTAAAAGTGACATTCTTAATTCACACAGACACATCTTTTGTAGAATGCTAGTGATTGAATCTAACAGTCCTGATTACCTGAACCAGGTCAACACACATAAACCCTGTGTTGCAGGTGATTGATGACTGGTTTAGTGGGTCAGGATTTGAGCTGGGCTCAGGGCTGGACTCAGCTGAGGTAGAGCTCCTGGTCCCAGATGGTAAACTGAAACCATGGGCTAAAAGGCAGTCGTTTCCTCCCATCATGTTCCAAATGCACCTAAATCTTAACACTCACACAAAATGCTGTTGCTTTCACTACTCTCAGCCTTCCGAAAAGACATTCACATGATGTCTTTTCAATAACGCCAGATCGAATAGCATAAAAAACACATGATATTATATTTACATTTATTCAATTGACAGACGATTTTATTCAAAGCGACAGTGAATTCAAGGTATACATTCTTTTAGTACTTGTGTTCCCTGGGATCGAACCCACAACCTTTGCGATCTTTTACACAATCTGGTAAAATGTGTACCTTTGATGCACTAAGTTGTTTTGGATAATGTGTCTGCCAAATGCATAAATGCAAAAAAAAAAGTTTTACAGATTTGTTTTACTAAAATTTAAGTGGTGTTTACTTGTTGTATCTATGATGCTAGTGTGTTGTACCGTTGGTGGTTGTCGGGGTGTTGCTGTTGATTGTTCAAAGTGTTGTTAGCTTATTGCTACTTGGTTGTTATGGTCCTTGGTGGTTGCTAGAGCATTGCTATGCGGTTGCTAAGGTGGTCAGAGTTGTTTTTTGATAGTTGCTATGCAATTGACAAAGGGCCTATCATAAAGCCCCTTCTTCAAAATCCACCAAAATAAAAATCATATTCCAGGTTGCTGGCCAGACTTACAATGTGCGATTAGATGTCCTTTTCTTATGAAGATACAAACTTTATGCTAGCAGACCGTGAGCAGCGATTTTGGAACTTTCACAGGTCATGTTCAAGGCTCATGTTTAAAACATCATGTTTAAAGATTAGGTCTGTTGTTGGTGAGTATGTTTCAGAGGTTTTCCCCTGAAGTCAAGAGTTTCCAGGCATGACAAGTGCATTTCCTTTCCTTGACCCTTGAAATGTAACGCTAGCTATTATTAGCAGGACAAACACAGATGTGTCTTAAAGGTTAAGTGTGTATTTATTTTTATGTTAATGTTTTTTTCCTATTGCTGTTTAAGACAACTTTAGGCCATTTGTTGGTTAATTAAACCCACCATTAAACACTTTGGGTCTGTGGTGCATTTAAAACTCTGCTTGAGCAGTCTGACATTCCAGTGCCTTCTGCCTAAGCCAATGCTGTTAGCTTGCCATGAGACTTCCTGTTTGCCCAAACCAAAGGGGCGGAGTTGGGCTAATAAGGTTTGGTGGTAGTTCTCATTTGTTTGAAGGGCTTATATTTTTTGAAACTGACACATGGAATACATAATGATACATAATAGAAACCATGAATATGCAGAGAAAAACGTCACTTTAAATTACATTGTTTTGAATTTAATCAGATTCAATTTATCAGCTGTCCTGACAGAAGTGCGGAAACCGCAGATACTGCTTGTTTAGTGATTCTTTAATTAAATCCCTTTAGAGGTCATATAGCTATTCTTACTCAAAACCATTTTAGGAGTTATAACAGATCTGTGAAACATTCGATTACATAGTTATCCACAGATCCAGATTATAGTAATTGGTCCCAAATGTTTGGTCATAGGTGAAAATGAAAATTAATAAAAGCTTTCCCAAGCCAATCAGATAAAGCATTATCACAGTAAACTCCTCAGAGGCCCATAAAGCTGTGAATTACCCACAACTCAGCCTGGAGAATACTAGATTAATTTAAAAGTGTCATTTCCACACTGAACGTTCACCTACAGCTAAGCTCGTATTATGGAACATTAACAGTGTTGTTATGATGGGGGAAGCTGCCTTTAAAATACACCCTACCAACTAACTACCCATTCATTGCTTCAACAAATTCACAGCTTCTGTTAACCTTACTGAGACAATTAAATGTATGATTTTCCTTAACGTTGACAGCTTTGTTGAAAGATCTGTTGACAAAAGTATTAACACCTAAGAAACGAAGATATCAAGTGTTAAAAAACACCCTTCAGTATTGACCTGCCAAGTCATTGACTAAAACCTTCCAAAGTCTTGATTTCATGGGGTTCTCTGTGTTTTTTATAAGGTTGTATTAGTTACAGTAGGTGCTAGTAGTTTATGTCCTGTGTTTGCTTCTTTCAGGGTGTGGATGGACGAGATGGAGAACCAGGCAAAGATGGGGAAAAAGGACAAAAAGTAAGAAATTATATGGGCTTGATTTTATTAGTTTTTAGTGGAAACACTTTTATTTACACAGCTATTTGAAATACTTGATTCTGATTAATCAATCACAGCATACTGCAATATATAAATATAATGGTATAGTATTTTATTGTATTATAAATATTTTAGTATTTTAAAATATTACAATATAAAAGTCCTAAACTGTGGAATGACTCACTTGTTTTACCTGTAGATTGTAATTAGTCCATGCACATTCCAACTCATTTTGCCAGCACAGGTCACATATTCTCACCTTAAAAATCTCTAACACTGTTTGTTGCTTATTTCCTTATGAAGTTTTAAAATTGACGCATGTGGATTCTTTGACAGGGTGAACCAGGTTTACATGGAGTCATTGGACCGAAGGTAATTCAGATTAGATTATCATGGTGTTTTTGATGGTTTTTTGAACACTAATAGATGGTTGACATGCAATGATTTGTTTTTAATTTTTAGGTTCATTCCAAGTTGAAGTTGTGCCTTACTTATAGGTTAGATTTAACTGATGTCACTCTTTGTCTTTATTTTGTGTTTAGGGTGAATCAGGCCAGCCAGGGGTGTCAGGACAGCCAGGACCTGCAGGACCTGAAGGTCCCAGGGGGCAACCAGGCCCTCCTGGCTCTCCCGGGCCACCAGGAAAAGGCTTTAGCTTTGACATGATGGTGTGTTTTACAGGCCACCAAATTAATAATATTTGGATCAGTTTAAAATCTGAAGAATGACTACACATCAACCACTACGTTTTTTTACTGATGTTTTTTCTTCTGCAGGATTCTGAAGGGTCAGGACTCGATGGCAGCAGTGGCTTCAGACCTGTGCTGCCCAGAGGACCTCCTGTAAGTGCATTTAAATGTCCATTTCTGCTTGTTATATATAAAATACTGATATAAAATGAGATATAAAATCTCATGTATATCATCCCTCTCAGGGTCTTCCTGGTCTCCCTGGCCCACCAGGACCTCAGGTAAATTCCCACAACACAGGTTCTGCACCAAATTTGGCTTGCATAATTTTAAGTACAGCAGTATTGCTATGATTTACAGTATGGTCCAATGGTGCAATATTGAAAATACTTGCTAGTTAAGAAGCATTTTCTTATCATTCTAAAAAGTGAAAAATTGGACTTGACCAAAAAGTGACCACAATACTTTATTTAAAATACATACTTTCATGGTCAGTGTCACAAATCATTTATATATATATATAAATGATATATCATTGTTAATAAGTTACATATTACAATACAGTGTACCATACATCTAGTCATAGTAACCTAGTACATTGTAGCAGCAATTGACACCAGTGGTCTCTGCAATCAACTTTTTAAGCCCCTCACAGAAGATATTTTCAACAACTCCCAACTACTTTAAATATCCCAACTCTACTTTTTAGGGAAAAGACGGCTCTGACGGCTCTCCAGGTGTCTCTGTGAAGGTCTGTCCTTTGCACACACAATCACGTCACAAAAACATCAACACATCCATACACACGTCCACAACTGTTTCCAGCCCTGCTTTCCAAAGAAAGCATGCCATTCCCACCCACATGTTCCCCATTAGCCCCATATTTTTATCTTCAACACATCTGCAGGGGTCAATGAAATGCGTCATGTACTTTGAACTCCCCGTTCTTGGTGTAATCCAGAGTGAAAACACATTAATCTACAAGCACTTCATTATGATGACTTTGTATTCAGATTCAAAGTGAATTGAAGAATTACAATGCTTTGTTACAAACAATTACAGGGATGTTATCAGGAAAACAACTGAAAATGATATTGTGGAGTCTCTTACAAGTGGGGTCTACTAAAATGTGTCTTTATTCTACACAATATAATTGGAGTTTTTACCAATGCAATATATCATTGCCCCAGCAAAGGCCCTGAATAAATAAGTAAAAGTTGGAAGTTCACACATAATATTATACTTGCATAAAATAAAACTAATAAAAAAAATTTGTAATACAATTTTAATTTTAAAATGTTAATTGTTTCCATGATCAGTTTGAGATGTGTAATCTTATTCCATCACAACTGTTATGTGAAAGATCACATTTAAAGTGATAATATGATAATTCTTCTGGTAAATAACTTCTGATAATTTCTTCTCCACTCCTCTAGGGGGAACCAGGCCCCAAAGGAGCTGATGGACAACCTGGGTTAGCTGGACTGCCTGGAAAACAAGTAAACATACAGGGCAAAATATATAGTTATATTATGTTACACATTTACTCAATTAAGTGTTCTTTCTTCATCAATTCTTACATGCATTCTTTTTGATTGGCAAATATAGAATTGTTTTTACATTTCTTGTTTTTAATTTCATGGATTTTGATTTTTTTTAGGGGGAAAATGGAGAGAAAGGTGACATGGGTCAGAAGGTTTGTATTCAAATGGACACTACCTATTTTTCTCAGACCTGAGTGGTTTGCTTTGATGCCAACGGTTTATGTGTTTTGTGTTTTAGGGAGAAAGGGGTCTGGATGGAATTAGTCTACCTGGGCCTCCGGGGCCTCCTGGACCCCCAGGACCAGTCATCAACCTGCAAGAGGTGAGTTGATTAACATCCTGCATTTTTTAAATATCACACACAATTCTTTCTAAAGTGTCATTACTGATTACAATGCATTTATGCTTTTGGAAATCTTTCTCCACCCCCAGCTAATGCTCAATGGCACTGAAGAAATCTTTAACATCTCAGGGATGTTTGAACCACAAGGGCTGCTGGTAAGATTTACAGTCTTCCGTCTGATTGGACACCAGGATAGAGACCAAACCAATGAACATTTTTGACACCCTTGATTTAATTTATCAGTGAATTTTTATTACATTTATTGTAATAAAAATTTGTTTAGAGAAAAATATAGTGTATAGTATAGAACTACAACTGCAATCTAAGCAAATTAATTTTTTTGGTGAAGCTTAACTGAAGTAAATAGTTTAATGAGTTTATTGTTTTTAAATATTCTTTAATATTACCATTTTTCAATATGTTTTTGACTAGCACTGCTGACACCCCATGTAAACGAGGGTCACATATGTACTATATGAACGTTAGATCATGGAATATTGACATTAAGGGCAGTAAGGGCTTGCTCCAGTGGTCTTTGGTCACAGTATTCCAGCCGTTGCTTTTTCCGATTTCCTAAACATTCAAGAAAGATGAGCATTGAGATTACAATACAATAACTCCTCAAAACCACTTCAGTCACTTCAAAGGCACAGGAATTTAAACACGCTGTGGTGTAATTGTGTTATTTACAATGATAAGTCGATAAATTCCGTTGACTTGCCTTTGAGTGAAATTGTGTTTTAAACAATTCCGACACATTAGCTTTGCTTTGTTACGGAATTTACAGGCATTGACAAGTCAAGCGAAACAAACAGAACTGGGTAGCATGTAAATAATTATGTCTGCTTTTGTTTTAAGCATGAAACACTTCATAGGAGAGGTTCAGTTTCAATTCATGTTCATAGATTCATAGTTTCTTAAATAATATACAAAATTGCAAAGAGTTTTTAAATATGCTCTGTGATTTGAGATAATAGCTCAGACCTTGTTTGAAGGTACCCAAAACAGACTCTATATTGTAAACATTTAAAAAAGTTGTTTCACAATTAATGAATTAATTTTCATGTTTATTTTTTATGTGTATTTATGTTGACATTTTCAGTTATACACACACAAATACAGTGCATATATATAACACTTTTGTTTTCTCTCAGGGACCAAAAGGTCCGAAGGGTGATCCTGGGGCCAGAGGGGTCCAAGGACCTCCAGGTTTAAAGGTAAATTACCTGGAAACAAGAAAATACTACTTTCTAATCTGTTATTAGAAAATTAAAATTTTATTAAAAATGGTTTTGAAATAGAAGATTTAGACCAAATAATGAAGAAAAGCAGCCAATAAGATCAAAGGATAGACGGGAACTCTTTAATACCTTTGAAACCTTCTTAGAATAATTGAAAATGTCAAGAATACTTTTTGTAAATTGTAGGCAAATACATTTTTATAGTCACAATATAATTCCCAAAGCTACATTTGTGTTATTTCATGTTTCATATTCATCTTATTATTGGGTTTACTATTATTCTAAAATGTGAAAATGGATATTAACAAAGAATGAGTAAGTGTTTCCAAACTTTTGACTGGTACTGTATAACAGGTGTGAATGAGTTTGCGTGTGTTTGTTATGGAGGAAATGAGCCGTGCTTGTTCAAAGAGGTGTTATTTATTGGCATATAATCAAGAATTTACATGACTGAGGTTTACCACATGCAGACCCCTCTCTATTCTATCAGACCACACATATAGCAAAGATACTAAAACATCCCACAGGATAATTGATTCCATTTAAAGTTCAAACACAATATGTGTCAAACGTCCGATATCTGATAATAAAATTATTTGCTTTAAACAATGATGTTAGATTTTTTAAATGGTATTGATCGTCAATGTGTCATAATCCCCATCTTGAAATTATCTGTTAGTCTGATGGTGGAAGATTATAATTACTGAGTATTGTGTGAAATGATACACCAGCAGAAAGATTAAACAACAGTACACAGAATGTGCAAACTGAAAAAAACGTTAATGACTACCAGACATGAACCCTGAGTGCATACACACATAGACACATGCTCGCTATACAAAACAACCTTGCAGAAACCACATTCAGATACCTGAATGAAATAATTATCCCATGCTAACCTCTCTGAAGGCCTGAAGTACTTTGTACCACATAAGGTTTTTGTTAACCTGTGTGTATGAGTGTGTACAAGGGGGATTTGTGCATGAAAGCAATAGGCTGCAGAGGTTTTTATGTGTATCATATTTTGTATATCAACTTAACACATTATCATAAGAAGGACTCATTCATGAATAGGGATGCGAGTGTGTTTTTAATTATGTTCTCGTTTACATTTGTGTTATGCACTTAACTACACTGTGTGTGTGTGTGTGTGTGCGTAGGGCCAAAAAGGAGAGCCAGGGTTTCCCATTACTGATGGAGGGCTTATGTCTGGACTTACTGGACCACAGGGACCCAAAGGGCTAAAGGTCATTGACAACTTTTATACCCCTGGTGCTTTTAACCCCTGATTTACTTGCTGAAAAGACCACAATATATTCTGGTCACTAGCATATATTGTGTTTAGAATGCTGGGCCCTGACATGAGATGCTGGTGTCACAGTATTCTTAGTATGTTCAACCAGCAGGGCTTCCTAAACCAATCAGCTTCACCAGAAATACCATGCTGGTTGACTAGCTCTTATGCATAACTTAATTAACAGCAACAGCAGTGGTCTACCAAGTTGACCAGCTGAACTTAGCAGTATATACCAGACTGGACCAGCAATTCTTCTTGCTGGTCTTCTTAGCAGGGCTACAATCAGTGTCGTCCACCTCAATCTGATTGTTTTACATTAATTCTCACAGGGAGACTCTGGTGTTCCAGGACCACCTGGTGAAAAGGTGAGTGTATATATATCACTTAATAATGAATGTATTGACTAGTATATACAATATATACAGTTCCAAATGAAAGAACGGAAGGAGGTGGGGTCATTTATTCCAACCAATCTAGTTGGTAATATACCAGTTCTTCACAATAGTTTACTGTTTGTCAGCAATGGTTTTTTTGTTGCTATGTTACCAAACACTCATAGAGTAAACTGCAAACAAGTGATCTAAGCCCTTAATGTGACCTGTTTTCCATTACGCCTACTAGAAAGACCATCAAACAATCACCTGTGTTGTAGGTGTGCTGGAAGCAATCTGAGTCCCAGCCATGTTCCAATTCATAATTTGTAATTTTTCCTGCACCGTGGCTGTTTGCATACAGCTGCTTCTGTTCAAAATGTTTTGGAAAAAGTACTGAGGCCAAAGATGACCCATAAAGGACCAGACGACACTCAGGCCGAGGTTCTGGCACAGGATTCTTCTACAGCTTGGCCTCATTTGGCTGTGCACCTGTTTTAAGGGGCTTCAATGTTGTGTTTGTGTGCAGTCTTGCCTCAGAGTGATCTTTGATTTGTGTGTTATTTAATCTAAACCAGGGTCCAATAGGACCAGCTGGACCGAAGGGAGAGTTTGGATTTCCAGGACGTCCAGTAAGTTATCTAATTCCAAATTATTTTGCATACAGTAGATCTGTACATGCGATTTTAATTTTTTTTTACAATTTATATTCAAATGTACATGTATTACTGATCCATTAAGAATGATGTTCAGTTTATTAGTTATTAATAAAAGCCATTATAAAAATGTATGTGTCAGAGAATTGTGGGAAGTGTAGTTTAACTGTCTTCTCTATATATACATATTGAAGAAGTACATCTGATTTACGAAGCTAAAAATTATGGTAACTTCTCTCAAAAGCCATTAAAATGCTGTAGATGTTGGAGCTGTGGCCTTGTGGCAGTGCTTTTACATATCACGCTGGAAGTGGAGTGACCCAAGTTCAAGTCCTGCCCAGTTTCCATGTGTCCTTCCAGTCACTTCCTCTTTTAAACTGTCCTAAAAAGGGCACAGAATAGCAACTGTATAACTCAAAGTGCTACAGATGCTGAGTTGATGCACATTTCTGGTTGTTGAAACTGATAGGTGTGTTTGTCCTCAGGGACGTCCTGGAGTAAATGGCCGTAAAGGTGAAAAAGGAGAATCTGCTGGATTATCTGTAAGTAAAAATAAAGTTTTTTGAGAAAGGCCAAATTAAGGTCCACTAACTTGTATTGTCTGTGTTACTTTAAAGGCATCAAGGACTGTTTTAGTGTCCTTGATTTTGGAAGGATTTTCCTATTCACGTTCCTCATAGGCATTTCAGAAAATTACTCAAACAATTTTAAGCCTTGACAAAACCCAACAAACTTCAAGATGAATCACACATTACAACATATGATTTGAAGCCAAAAAGCTGTTGAAATATACAATGAATGAATGAGGAGATGACTGAACTGAGCAGCCCATAATGTACATCAGCCTATATATTACATATCCACTTACAAAATTAATAAATTAATGGAAATTAAGCATTGATTCAAGTTACCTCAGAAAGCTTAAACAAGGACGTAAATGAAATCAAATGATATCATTCTCTGCAAGTTAGCATTTTATATCACCCTCATATTAACTGTGCAGCACTGTTGTACTAAAACTTCACAGCAACAAACAAAAACAACAAATGTCTTTCATCATTTAGGACTGGAGAGCAGCCAGTGACACATAATTAGTTTTCTTCGCTATTAGCAAGATGGTTGTGGTGTGTGTCTACCACAAATCTGTTGTAAAGTGTTGTTCTAATTCCTTATTTTACTTATTGATGTTACACAACATGTTCCTACACTTTGCCCCTTATTCTTGGCTTTATTTAATCCATCCGTCTATCCATGTTTTATCCCAAAGGGACCACCCGGACCTCCTGGACCACCAGGGAAACCAGGAATTTTCAACTGTCCTAAAGGAGTAAGTGTCTCTCTCTTTCTTTCTACCCTCCTCTACCTCTCTTCCTCTGTTTGTATGTGTGCCACACATAGACTGTCTGTGATGTAAATGTCTCATGTTCACCATTTTATAGACAGTGTTTCCGGTTCCCCCTCGACCTAACTGCAAAAAGCCTGTAAGTGACTGTGTTTATGTGACACACCCATTGAGGTGATGTCTGGATCTTTGTGACATCATCATCTTCATCTCACCAACTGTTAGACTGTCTCACTCTGTCTTCTCCATGATTGCCCTGCTGAAAGGACCAGCTTACACCAGCATGGATTTCCTGGCTGGTTTAGTGCTAGTCTAGACTGTGAACTAGCATACATAAACAAAAAAGCAAATGACACTGATCAACCAGCAACCAGGTCTTTCTGATGAAGCTGGTTGACCAAGGACCACATACTGGTTAAGATAGTTAAGAAACCTAGTGGAGACGCCTCCTAAAACACAGAATGTGGTGGCAATGTGGTGGAGTTCTGGTCTTTTCAGCTGGGATTCTTCAATATTTTGATTCCTTTGTCATAATTAACCCATCTTGGTGTAATGCACACTTTAACAAGCAACAGATATTTCTCTTCTTCATGTGGCACCATGTAATGTGTTTAGGGCCAATAATGTCATAACATAATAGCCTATTGAGTCCATCATTGTCTTTATTTTACCATTTTCCACTAGAACCAAAGCATGAGGTTCTTTCATTT
>JAZGTK010016456.1:0-12724 GCA_036877625.1 Ambastaia sidthimunki
GTCGACGTAGATCTGCTGAGCTTCCAGGCTATGTATTGCACACAATCATTGTCCTAATGACACTAATAAACTCATGTTGATGTTTTACAGTCATTTATTCACACAGTTTTATTTGGCTGAGCTACAAAGTGTTTCGCACATGAGGCGCGCAAGATTTTGCATGCGGGGGCTGCGCGTTACAGAATTGCTTCCCCTGCGTCTCACTGACCTGTACTGCTTGGTTCCACACTTGGATATTTTCCTCCAGTGTGCAAGCATGTCGTCGCTTTCTGAGGGGAAGCAATTCTATAGCCCTGCCCCTGTATCGGCAACAGCGCCCTTTCCCCGGCTTCAGAGAGAGAGAGGGAGAGCACGTCAATGAAAGAAACCCCCAGACAGGAAGTAGAGGAGGGTGGGAGGGCAAGGACAGGATGCAGCGGGCAGCAATAAGTAACACTGCTGCAAAATGATGTTGAAAGTGAAGTAGATGGAACAGGTGATGTTTGGTCTGTGCATGTGTGTTTATGACGAATGAGGTTTTGGGACTGAGAAAAGGATTGGAGATTCTTACTCAAAGCAATATCCTTGAGGATTTCATGAGATTTTATGAAGGGCTAACAACAACCTGAGTGCATTGACCCAACACATTTTCACATCCTGTAGAAACTCAAGCCCTAATAGCCACATAATTGACAATACAATCTTTACACACCAGGGCTCAACAATAAGGGTGTTGTGGTGACCCGGGGGCTAGTATGAGAGAGTTTCAGGTGCTGTTTGACCGCAACATTTTGTTCATTGTTGTCATGTTTTTTACGCCTTGCAAACATTTTGTGTGTTATGTATTGTACACTTTTGTAATGACTTCTGTTGATTTAAATACATCAATAAGTTATAGATGTTAACATGTAGATATTTACCTAGAATATGTTTAAATAAAAAAATGGATATTGCTTTTGTGGCAGGACCAGCAATCCTTATAACTGAGCCCTTGAATCAACTCTGGTTCCAGCATATCACAATCACTGTCATTCATCCAGACAGTGTGAGAAGATGAGGTATCACAAACTGCATTTACCTTTAGGTTGGGTGTCTGTGTTTGGTCAACTGTGAATCTCATAAGGATAGTGAACTGTAGATCATTAGGGAAAGATTCTCTGAAAATACAAGAAAAAAGCCTGCTTCAATATCTGTGAGCATTTGGCACAAGTTGATGTCCATGCATCGTAGAGAAACGGGCCTCTAGTTCAGTTCAGCCTTCACCTTGTGACATCAAGGGCTTTCTGTACTTTGGCTTGGACTGAGCCCAGCAGGTCTGCTCCCATTTTCTTCAGCAGCTGTGTGAGCAGCACAAACAGCCAGTCCTGCAGATCATCCTTATGAACCACAATGAAGTCCACCAGTGTCTCCAGAAACATGCTGAACACCTATACAAATATTCACCAGCAGAAGACATCACATAATTAAACACAATCAAACAAACAAAAAACACAGGCGAAGGAGTTTTAAAGAGTCATGCAAAGATTCATTCTTTCTTCATTTTGTTTAATCTTAAGACAATCATTTCAAGCATTTGTTAAAAATAGTTAGTGTAGACATCTATTATTGTTGCAATGTTTGTTTTTATCACCCAGTAGGAAAATATCTAAGCAGTGCCAATGCCATCTCCCACTGTCATAAATATAAAAAGTACTAAAACTTGCATTAGAAACGTAATAAAACGCTAGCATGAATCTTAAATAGCATCAAACGCAAAACAGCTAGAAATAAAGACCAGACTACCATATAAAGGCATGAAGATCATAAGAACATAACACACTGATGTGTACACATATTTCATACAGTTATAGACAGAATCAAATCAAGCTAATTTCTTTTTATGAAGAAAAAAAGAAAAGAGCAGAAAGATTTGCTAATACCTTTCAATTTTGTCAGTCTTGGCGAGTTGATATTTATGGAAATTATTTATTACAGAACATTTGTTTTAGATTAAATGGTAGTAATTCATATGCTTTTAAATGGCATTTTGTGATTTTGCCAGTAGCTTACAGGGGAGATGATAAAGGTGCTACTTAGATAATTAAATCAGGAAATGTCAAAAATAAACATCTTTCCATTAAAAACAAACAAACAAAAAGTTACAATATTCTGAAATATCACACGTCCAGATTATTGACAGGATACTGTAGTTAAAAAATGGTAAATTCTTAGATAAACCCGATTAGATATAGCAAAGCAGGAGATAAAGACAGATTAACAGCATTTTTGTCATATGTTAGACATTCAGACACTAATCACCCAATTTGGTTACTGATTAGTGTATTAGTAATGCAGATAAGCCCTGTTAGTGCACAAGCCAAACCACACAGCCAAAAACTGAATGGTTCACTAGCAGGGATGTTAAAGTAGCATCTCACAGTTTCTGAGCATGCCAAAAAAAAAAAAACAAGCCGTCAAAAACAAAACAAAAAACACGGCTTGCACAAAAATTAACCAAACTTACTCTCTACAGTTCCATCGGAGGTACGGCATGAAAGAAAACAAACAAACTGGTAAATTTTCATAAAAAGCACAAGATAAATACTGATTACTATTTTTAAAATCAAAAATTAAAACTTTTTAAAAAAAATCTGTTAATTCACTGCTGTCAAGAAAAAAACACTCTGTGGAAAAAGTTTGAATACAAAATAAAATGAACATGTACAAATGTACATTTTATATAAAGGACCACTGCACACCAAAATAATGAAGCTCAACATTCACAGCATATTAAAAGGACTACCAATACCATATATTGTATATTGTAGTACACATAGTTTTACAGATATTCAGATCCAGGGCTTTTCCAGAGCCCTGAAGAACAAACAAGAGGCTGTAGAGAGTGATTGTGTTGAACAGTGTGAGACTGAATGGGTTTTGTACCTTAAACGAGGCAGAACTGATACCGGATTCTACCGTGCTGAAGCCTCTGGGGTCACGCTGCAAATCAGAAAGAGGGGCGGGCCATAAGCCCAGCAATCAGATAAATGGGGCGGGGCTACGGCCTACCCGACAAGATAGAGAATGCCAGGAGGAAGTTTCAGGGAAACGTTACGAAAGAAAGAAAGACACCTCAAACGCGGGTTAGTCTGCTTGCGTGTGTGCACGACTGGACTGTCAAGTCAAGAAATTGTGTTGGGACACTGCAATTTTCTTGATGTTTCTGAACAATTCTCTAATATACTAGGATGATCTTCAGTAAACAGTGGCTTTCGATCTGACTAACTTTCTAAAACTTTTAGGGTGCTTTTCGTTCTTTGAAAGCTCGAAAGTTTCCTTTCATTTACTTGCAGAGGAGCACTGCATTTCATTTTGGGGTGAACTATCCCTTTAAGATTTGTTTAGGGAATTGTGACAGAATTTCAGGGAATTGTGACAGTCCCAGTATGTGTGTGCAAGAGTGCAAGCAAGAAAGAGAGGAAAGCTACGGAAGAATTCTGGGGCACCGTTGCAGCAGCGGAGAAAAGATGAGCGAACCGACCGGCAACCAGAATCCACTCAAACCCAACCATGCGATTAGCCACGGTCCTTAACCCGAGTTAGTGGTCACAGCACGTGTCTGAGTGTGTAAATCTGTTTGTGTGTGTGTGGCGGGAAAAGTGCTGTGAGTGAGGCAGAATCCAATACAGTCAGGCAGATCCGTGTGATGTAAGGGCTCATGCTGATGCATGTCTGCAGCGTGTGTTTGTAAGCATGCGCTGGAGCGTGTTTGAAAGCAGCATGCGATGGTACCTTGCTGTGTGGGTCTGCAAACATCCTGGTGAAAATTTCACACAACCTCTTCAGCTCAACTCGGCTAAAACGAACAGAAATAAACTCATTAAACACAAACTTTTTGGGCCAAAATTCAGCCAATATGACCATATGGTTATGCTGAAATTCAAAATTATTTTTTAAAAAACTACATTTGACATATCTTAAGAAAATTAGTACATTTCAGTGCAAACTGCACCAAAGTTTAATACTCACATTAGACATAGCAATACTCTAAAAATTCTAATATACTAAAAAATCCACAGAGACAGAACAGAAACAAATGTGTGTGTTTGCATGTGTAACCTGAGAGTGCGTTGATTCTTCAGTAACCCCTGCAATCCCATCAGCCCCTCTTTCCTCTCAGACCAGTTGGCAGAGGCGCACCGGTTAAGAACTTCAGCCACATCCTCTGTTTGCCGCATATACGTTGGAATGCTGCCGTTCCGGGAACTGTAGGAACGCTCGGAGCACGCGCTGGACGCGTCACTGTTTGCATCATCGTCCGAGTACATCCCATAATTGTCGTAGCGTCGCCGAGCTGGTTTCTTCTGCTTATGAAAACAAGAAATGACAAAAAACAAATTAGCTTGTCAGCTAACAAGCTATGAATAAAAACCAACAACAGACATTTTAGGGAAATTTAAGATTAAGGTTAATACAGAGACAAGACGAGCAGACAGAAAGCCAAACATACTAACCTTTCCCCGCATATCTCCCAACAGCTGGCAGCATTGATAAAGCCAGAGGTTAAAGCATGAGTTAAAGACAGACGGTTTAGCACATAATACAACAGTTACATGATTAGTTACTGTTATGTCAGTGTAGTTCTGGTCATAAGTTTAGTTAGCACACGCCAAATCTGCAAGATGTCAGAAGATCATTAAAATGTCACTTTAATATCATATTACACAAGTCCAAAAATCTGTGGTATTATCACAATAATTTTATATCATATTATTATTAATGCTAAATTCATCATCATAATATTTATATGGTCCTCCAAGGCACTTCAAAGAATAAAAAAAACACAATATTAGCAAAGTATTTTGATATTTGTAGTGATAAAACTGATTAATTACCACACTGATGTACTTCAAAGAATAATAAATTTAATTTAAACTGTGAAAAAATGAAATTGAGGAACTGTCTCGTATTCCTGTAGCTCAATTGTTAGAGGTTGTGGGTTTGATTCCCAAGGAACATGTACGTGTATATACTTGTATACAAATACTTACTGTAAGTCTCTTTAAAGCGTTTGCTAAATGCATAAATGTAAATGTATCTTACAGATTCTCCAGTGTGTACGTGATAAACGCATGAGGATTGCAGATGAATGACGGTTACGTTCCTGCGTGACTGAACATTTATTTACCAGAGCATCAGCGAGAGCTTCTTCCACGTCTGACCCCGTGTTCAACACTCTCATGGCGCTCACTGAGGACGAGAGACGACTGGACTGAGACATTCCCAACCCAGAACCTACAACACACGTCACACCTTTAACACGCATGCAGACGGAACATCTAACATGTCGGGATTAAAAAGCTGCGTGCACCGATCTTAAGCAACATTCAGTAACGTACTTAAACCAAAACTGTAACTCAACCACCAATAATACACAAATCCACGCTGGACAATGAAAAACGCACATATGTTGACATCAGAAACATTAAGAAAACATAACCACAATCCACACAAACAATTACACAAGAACACTGCAAAAAAACAAATACTTGGGTTAAACTGAAGATAAAACACGATTAGGTGTCAATGCAAAAGATGGTGTTCCACAAATGAATCTACATAAGTTGACAGCAAAAAGCTTCAAGTTTCCTGTATTTGCTTTCTTTCTGCAGAGTTACAGAAGCAAGTACGACTCGGCTAGTCATGTGATCTCAAAATGGCAGCTACCAAGAGGTAACACGCTCCATGTGAAATAAAACATAAAACAGCATTAGTACAGTACTGATAACAGTGTTCATACTTACTTACATAGTCCATAAAGTACAAAATTCTTTAGTTAAAAAATACAAAATGCACCTTTAAAATACTTAAACTTGTTGCTGCCAACATTCAATTTTAACTTGACTGTTATAACGTCTAACACCGGCACATTTGTTATAGAGGTAATGAGAAAAATGGTTGTTATGACGACTAAAAGCATGCAGGTCCAATGAAAGCTGAACTGAAAGAATCAGAAAGATGACATGAAACAAATTAAACGTGACAATGACTTTAAACAAAAGGGTTTTAAAGAGGCCCGTGCTGGCTGGGGAAAACAGTTCACCTGCCGCCCCGAAGGCGTCTGGGGCGTGAAGAGCACCGGTTGAGCGCGAATAGTGCCGGGATGCTGCAACACACACACACAGGAATGCACACAAGCTCACACACATATAAATAACCAGGCCAGTGTTAAAGGTCACCAAACTCCTAATTAGTAAGAATGTGCCATCACCAACCACACACATGCACCACTGTGACACACACACACACTCGGAGTGTCAGTGCTCAAAGGTTCGAGTCCAGTTCTGCTTATGAGCTGCGTAAAAGCAGGAAAATTCCACTTTTAGCTGGGCAGCTCTCCAACAACACTTTTAAATATTGAGAGTGAACTTTAAATGAATCAAGGATGTGACGCTGGCAGCTGGTCTCTTCCCTAAATGTCAGATTCCTCATCCCACTTTGGAGTTTGGGTCACTCAAAATAAATGTGAAAAATCCAATAAGAATGACGTACATATAAAGCAACATTACAGCTTATTTGCCAAACTGAGACCTATTAGAAACTCTCTCTATTAGTGGCATTTTTTGTTTAGTTTAATAAAACCGCTCAGTTTCATGAAAGTGAAGCTTGGCAACAGGTAAAAAAGAACAAAAAAGTTATTTACATAATGTTTTCAGAATGTAAGGAATGCAAAAGATAAAATGTTTTTATTCTTAGAAAAAAAACTTTTTTTCCCCACACACATCAATAAATCTTTTACAAAAAAGCAACAAATTTATATTAATAAAGGAAACTGGGTCATGTTCATTTCCACAAATCGCTATTTTTAATATTCCTTGAGGTTTTGGTGTTTAGAGCTTTTTCTCAGTTGTGCTGAATTTAAGGACCACCTTAAACAAAGCTTGTCAGCAGCCATCAGCAACGTTCACAATGTGAAATGAGGCAAAACAAACCAGGCCAGAAGAACCCTTCTTACTGAAGCTGAACAATGGAAAAAAATTGCTAATGTTAGCAATGCTACTGTGCTAGCAATGCTTCTGCACAAACGTTCCAATTTGGTAGCTGCAAACATTTCTAAGCAAACCGAGACCAGCAATGAGCGAAATTAGCAAATGTTCATAAGCTTGCCCTTCGGCTTCAAATTAAACGAATGAGGACATTTATCGCTTTTCAACATAGCGTGATCTTGCTTAACCATCTAAACCGCTGCTAAAGCTGAACTTGATTGGTCCTGGTAGATGAAATGGTTACTATGGCTACTCACCAAGTGGCGTGAAGGAACGCACAGGGCTGGTGTCTCTGCTGCTCTCTCGGCTGGCCTCGCGACTGCAGCCCTGACTCACGCTAGGCCGTGGTATACGACTACCCCTCACTGACCCACCCCCAAGACAGGGAAACACACCAAGAAAAGAGCATAGAGAAGAAAGATATAGGAAAACGGGAAGGTATATTTTGGAAGGTATAATAGACAGAAAAAGCAGGGTGAACATGAAAAGGCCACAACCATTACATCAAGTATGTTTTACCAATGAAACAACAACATCATGGGGCTTAATACCTAACCCAGAGGAACCTCACAGAAACTGGAAGACAGACAGCATGTCAATATTAATATTTGTACTAACTTCTAAGTGTCATGCATGAATATGAAGCAATTGATTAGAAATGAGCAGCCATTCACAGACAGGAAAGGACTATTGCAGGGACAGAAATGAAAGGGTTAATGTTAATACATGAGAGACAGCAGGACTGGATTTTGCTCTTATAACCTGTCTTTTAACCAACATTCATCTGCATTCGTGAGATGGACTTCATTCGGTTTTGCAAAAAGCAGCACAAAGCTGTGGGTTTTAACATCACATTAAACAAGGAAAGACCCAGCAGGGTTAATGCGACAGCATCTTCTGCTTTCCCAAAGCAGTGTGTTACACAGAACACAATCTTCAGCATGAAAACCCATTAGGATGACAGCCCCAGCTCAGACAAGCACATGGATAACTGTAATTGGGTGGCCGTGTTGAAGACGGACAACATACCTCCTTTCGATCCATTGTAGATGTGGCTGATGTTTGATGGAGCTTTGATTGAAAGAGAACATTTCGATTTTGGTAAGAATGACTTTAGAACTGCTTGGGGTAACCCATATTTATGTGAAGGCCTAAAATGACCAGCAGTTTTGAGGTCAACGTGCAACACCACAACAAGTGATGGAAACATCTTACTATCCTACAGACTTGATGAAAACCCATGCTGTTGAAGATATTTACTCATCAGTCAGAAAACAGAGAGCTGAGGAGATGTGGACCATGCTCACCAACAGAAAGACGTGTGGGGCTGGAGTCTCGGCTGCACCCCTGACTGCGAGGGATCCGGCTACGACGCTGAGAGCCGGGAGCTGCGCTAACACGCTGCGCTCCTGTACTGAGCGTGCTCAGTGCTGTGCTGGTCAACACCCGACCTGGAGAACCCGAGCGAGAACCCGCTGTAAATACACAGAACAGGAACAAATAGACAGTGAGAATGATAAAGCATTAAAAACATTTTATATGTACACCAGGATTGAGCAAAATCAGAATTTAGGAATTAGAATGAGACAATTGAAATACACTAAATTGTAATAATCACCTGTATTTAGCTAAAAATGTATCAAAAATAACCTAACAGTAGTTAATGAAAATCTTTTGAATTTTATATGAATACAGCTCTGCTTCCTGTTTGATACCTTTATTTAAATTCAGGAATTGATTTGGAATTTTAAACACATTCTTAATTCAGTTCTGAAGGACGCGCAACTCTGATGCACACAAAAAAACCTTTTTAAATACAAAGTAAATAACAAAAACAGATATTACTGTCCACCAAACCAAAACATCATTGACTCTCAAAGCTAGGCTGTCATTTATACTGATTCAGTATACAGCTACACCACACAAACATAACAACCACACAGACAGACATTGTGAAAATAAAAGTGCTAGTGTTGTGATTCTGATTGTGCCGAAACCAAAAGGGAAGAATGAAGTATTTATTGTAAACAAGCGAAAATGTTGCTATGACTACAGACTACCTAAACACAGATAAACACGCCCACGCTGCACTGTGACACGCCAACTACCAAATCTTTCGAATTCCTCACTCAAATTTTTGTGCATGAATTGCGCACAGGTTTGAAAAATGAAAACAAACATTGGGGCATCCAGAGTGAGCATCCAAGTTACACACCCACCGTGCAGTGTGGACAGTGGGGGCTGATGGGAAAAAACGTGTCTCACTCCACCAAGAAAAGGAAAGACTAGAGGGCGGAAGTCCACAGAATGGGAGAGATTGGACCAAAAAAATGGAAGACAGATGAAATATGTTGAAAATCTTACCACCAACAGGGGTAGCAGACTGTGATCCTGAGCCAATGAGGGGGAAGTATTAGAGAGCAGGGGCGGGGCCAAGTGACCCATTGGTTGGGAGTAGGAACAGCATATTAAACGGACACAATGCATTATGGGGTAAAAAACATGCAGTAAATGTGTTGACACACACACACACTGTACGAATGAATAACAACATCAGCCTGCAAATGAAAACAGCAGTTTTGGACGCGCACATAGATTCAAGAAGCCCTGCAATAGCTCTGCATTCTGACTTTAATCCACAGTCACCATGAAGGCACAAAACAGATGAAAAACATCACAATAGTTCCCACCACTGCTTCAACTCAACGTTTTATCAACACTCCAGGCCCGCGGCTGAACTGATGTGTCTCAGTATTTGTATTTAAACGTCTACAGGCAGAAATGGACCGATAGCGTCACACCCATGTGAAAACCACACAACATGCAAGGCACTGAAGACACACAAACTCAAACACACGATTGCATGAACTAACACACTCGCCAACATGTCGGACGAGGGTACCTGGTGTGCAATCAGAATCGTCAGAACCTAAAGGCACAGAAACAGTTGGAGGAGCTGTGGGTTGGACTTCTGATCATCTCAAACACACACATGCACTACACAATGCGTGTTAGGACACGTGCTACCAGGGATGTGGAGTTTACAATCACGATGCACTGTGACCCTACATTTATCAAGTAAGCATTATATCTAGCAGCCGTCACTTTAATTGTTTTCTAGGAAATTCTGTTTTAATTGGTTAACAATGTATACGTTTTCTTACATCCTAAACTTCATGTTCTGTGCTGTTATATATCCTTTAAAGGTGCAGTAAGCGATTTCTGGTAAACACTACTGATTTTTGAAATCACCAAAACAAATGCACCCCTACTCCAAAAGATCTCGCCCCTGTTTTGATAGCTCTGCCCCACATCTCATTATCATAGCTGAAGCGAACGAAAAAAATAAAGCAAATAAACAAACAAACAAGCAAAGATGACAGGAGCTTTATCTCCTCCCCATTAGTAGTAGACACAGCCTTTACGGCAACAAGTGTCAGTTCTCGGCCCGATACACTTTTCAAAAATGGCTTACTGCAACTTTAACTAGCTAATGTGCAAGCATGTTTATGTGTATGCGTAGGTACTTACGTTGTGACTGGGATGCCATCTTTGATCGGGTCCGTCCCCTCGAGTCAACCTTACTGCTCCCCACACTAGACGCCGTAGATAAAGTCTGCTTAGTTCTTAATCGCCCTAAAGACAAACAGGTCAATCGAGTTGTATGAATTAAAAGGGATTTTCTTGCATCTCATACAATGCTGGCCCACACACTCAGACACTGACAGTAAACAGAGCTAGGCCTGTGAAAGAATTAATGGTTGAATTACAATGAACAGAAAATGGAAACAGTATGAAAAGAGTAGGAGATCAGTAAAGGAGACTGTTAATGAAGCAATTCAACTGGACACAATCACAAGCTGAAAGCCACTGGCACATTATGAATCACATTCTTGCAGTACCACCAGTCACCTGCAGAGGGCAGCAGCCCTGCACCACACACAAACAGCTCCACCCACTGTGTATAAGAGGATTGGGTTTCCTATTACACATCAAAGCTTTGAAATAACTAAAACAGAATCTGTTGAAATCAATGGGAAATCAAATCTGTTTTCACCCATTTACTTTTTTAATGCATATTGATTCAGATTCATCAATGTTTGTAATATTGTAGTCCTTATAATCTTGCTCATGAACTGCCTTTTTCTTAACTTTCCTAACTGTCTTGCCTTTAACCAATAGCCAAATAAGTTTTAACCTGTCATCCTACAGCTACCCACCCTATATAATCTTCTCTACGTGCAGTTTAACTCAAAAATACTGTTATAGATGTAAAACGGATTACGAATTACAAATCATGTTGTCTTCAACTCTCAACACTATAATTGACCAGAGATACAGAGCTGCAATACATTTCAGATGGCTGTTTTTAAATACAAACTGTAGGAAAGAGTGAGCTACATGAGAAGAAAAGACCAATAGAAGGTTTAAGAGAAGGTGTGGATGGAGGTGGGACAAGCAAGAAGAGAAATACAAAGAAGATGAGGTAAGGAATGGATGAGCAAACGGCAGATGATCTTACCATCCTTATCAGAGGCATCATCTTAAGCCAAAGAAGAGAGAGAAAGAGAGAGAGAGAACAGAGAGAGAGATAGAGAGAGAGGAGCACAGCAACCGAGTTAGAATGAAACACAACCACACGCTCCCAACAGAATCACACTCATGCCAACACACACACACACACACAACTGAAGAATTAAATTTTTCACAAGTCTGCATTGTGTATGTTGTGCGTGGCGAGGGGAGTAAAATGTGCTGTGCAAGGGAGGGCAATTAATTCTGCAAATTTATGCACGAGTTGCATATTGCGCCTACCGAGCGATGCATACGACCCTGGGGCCAGGCCTGTCGTAACTCGCCCCGCCCCTCCAGCCTGACCGCCGTGTCTGGCTTTAGCCCCGGCAGCCGCATTGACGTCCACGTCGCTACGGGAACGCTGCAGAGAGCCTGGAGATCCTGATGACTTTGAGCTTGCTGGAACTAAACAAGAAGCGAAACAAAATACAAAACAATAAATATTTATGTACATTATTTGATGAAATATGGAAGATAATTACACAGAAAAATAATGTTGTATGGTGACTAATGTCCAGCTCTCACCTCTGCCCGGAGCTGCTGACCACTTTGACAGTGGACGACTAGAGGAGATAAACAAACCAAAAAAGTCAGTCAGTCAAACACAAAACTCTTATTTTCACTGTTGACTTGTGGTTCCTTGTATATTATGAGGTTGAGTGAAATGTTTTTACTTCAGGCTTTCTTGCGAGCTGGAGGACGAACGGTCAGACTGCGGGAGAGATGCCACGCTGCCCGAGCTCTTTAGACACGGCTGAAGCGTCTTCTGATAGGACGATTCTAATGAGTTATACAAAGTCTCCGCCTCCCTGGGGAAATGAGCCCGCAACCCCCAGTAGGCCCTGAGGCAGAAAGACACAACAGAAGCAATAAACATGTAATTCAATACAACACGTGTTCTGTGCATGAGGGAAAAACTCACTTCCTGGCCTCCACTCGAGCTTCTGAATCTGCATCTTTGATTCCCTTCTTAATACTTTCCACCAGGACTGCTGCATGCCTGACACACAGGAAAGCACAGTCAGTACAGTGTTAACATGTCAACACCAGTAGAACAGGGTTAAGCAATGCAGTGTTGACCTGTCAATACCAGTGAAACACAGTTAAGCAGTACAGCATAGACTGGTCAACACCAGCGGAATGCA
>JAZGTK010016457.1:0-12724 GCA_036877625.1 Ambastaia sidthimunki
TATAACCCCATACTATGCAAATCAAATCAATAATGAATGTAATATGAAAACGTCTCATTACTGGTGAGGTTTACTAGTGCATGACCAGATAAGCACTCACCTTTTTCTTCCTGATTGCTTTTCTTTTGGCAAGCTTCTGTCTCCTCTCTTCTGCTATAGCTGCTGACTGTGCAGGGCTGAGCTGGGCTTTGTATTGCTGCAGAGCAAGTTTGTATTGCTCTCTAGCTGCCAAAGATGCATCCTGAAACGGCTGCAGGAATAAATCAGTGAAATACATGTAACAGCATCCAGATATTTAAGAGATCTGTACTTGCATAAATTAAGAGCACAAACAGAACATACACTACTTATAAAACANACACACACACACACACACACACACACATATATATATATATATATATATATATATACCTGCTTCTGTTCAGGGGTGAGTGTTCTCCACTGCTGTGCTATCTTTCGGACAATATCCACATTTTTCACCCCTGAATGGAAAAAGATTGTTCATTATACGAGTTAATTATCTTTTTAATCATAAATGAGAGGTAACCTTGCAAAGCTTCAATAATGCTGAAATCTAACAGAACACCTGGGTTTTGTCTGATGAAGGTGGGCTGCATCTCCTGCACATACTTCATGTAAGCTGTCAGGGGTCTCTTGGGTGGAGCTGCGGTGGAAGTGCTGAAATTCTTTATTACTGGAACTATACATGAACACCTGCCATTTCAAGACATCAAAACATCACACAAGACTAGCATAAATGTCATCAAAACTGTAACTATGATTCTGAAATATTCTTGATCAAGAAAAGTTCAAATCTACTAAGCCTGCTATAATATGACGATGGTAATACAATGGAAGCTGACACATTTGACATATAGGTTCAGTGCCGCACTGTCACTTCATTGGTTATATAATTGGCTGACATACAGAAGGTTTACTCATCGCGAATACTTACAGAATATAAATGGACATAATTATGCTAATTTACTATGCACATTTATTTATACTTCATTACAATTTTATTATGACAAAGTTTTAAAATATATTCATGTCTAAATACTGCTTTGTGTATTGTGCAAATGCCAAAGAATTATTTAAACAAAGCTTATCAAATAAACAAACACACATATAACACTCATATAAACAATGTTAGCACCACGATACAAAATATGGTATTTTTGGCAAGTGCGAAATTGCTTTTTGCTAGTTTGTGATTTGTGCAGTCTTAATATGAATGCTGTAATTTCAGATACATAAATGCAAAATGAAGCGACCTGTTATTTTTACCTCACAACTGAAGCGCTCGAGAACAAACCCAAAGACTTAAGCAAAACATTAGCACCGACTGACATCAAGCTGAATGGAGCCATCATGCACCTGCTTCCACAATCCCAATAATATTAACAAACTATTTACTGTATTCGACTAAAGCTGGACCCACACAGACTGAAGTGAACTGTTATGGTTGGGAATTATCGCGGCTACAGTACAGGCGCCATTCAACACTTGACCGAGGGGCATTATGGGAAAACAAAAAATTCAGAAAAGTACTTTCACTAAATTAACTTTTGGAAGCTGAAATAACTGAAGAAACTGTAGAATTAACAAAAAATGTTATATGTTCTTTTGATGGTTTTAAATCAATCGATGATGCCAGTGTTAAATTTGATTTCCATAATCTTATATTTTAATGTTAAGATTCTGTGCATATATTTGGCACATGAATCTGCACTTCGTCTAAGGACTCGGAAATAGTAGTCTTAAACCACTAATATAATTTATAAATTAAGCTGTAACAGAAACAAATCTATATTGTACATTTTCATTATTAAACAGTATGATCGTAACAATACAGTAAAAATGTTTAGAAAATTGAGAACTGTGATCTATGTCCATATGAAATTTATTGACTGTATCTTTTACTTTTCTGATCGCCACTCAGTCTACAATGATATTTATGTTGTTTGTTTGGCATCTCGGGCGACAACACGAGGACTTTTATTTTGTCTTTGTCAGCTCCGCACCGGAAGGGAGCTACAGCTGTCTTTCTTTCTCGCAGCTCACAGTCCCTTTTAAACTCAGGGAAACACAGTATTGCTGAGGTTTATCATAGCAATAATATCGCACAGATACGAATATCGTGTAAACCTGGGGCGTCATACACACTAAGGCATCATGGCATTAAAGAGAATACAGAAGGTAAGGCCTTTGATTTTAAATAACCAAAGGATTTCCCTTAGGCTGCCAACGTTAGCCAAGTTTTTGTTGTCCTGCTAACGCTGTTTATCTCAATTATAAAAGTATAAGCTAACATTTATAGATCTATGTAGTAACACATAATTTGTTCACGTTTTTCTTTGTTGGCTTGTATCACGTAAAATAATATGGAAGTCCAGTTTGTCGACGATATCAGTGCAATGTAGCATATACTCGCTAACTAGCAATGTTTCTTCACGCAATCATTACCATATATTGACTGATTATTGTTTACTGGTAACAAGTTAAGTAAAAATTAAAAAAATATATTTTTTAAATATAAAGTTGTGCTTTATATTTAGTGATACTGGCTAAGCCAGAACATCAGTAAACGTAGCTATGTTCTGTTTGTGTACGTGCTAGCAATTATACACTCAAACACACGACACGATCAAACAAACGAGCCATTTGTTTGCACCATAACGCGTAACTTACCAAGTAAACGTACTAAAAAGTTGTATGATATAATAAAAGAGCACCTATTGGGGGTCTTTCTCTCTGTGTGTGTATACAGTGTTCGAGAAGGCCTCGAGCTGAACAAAGACACCCAGCCTGCTGTAATAAGGTCCAAACACAGCAAATCTGTGTGGTGCATTCATTTCACCCACTTTAACAAACCACTGTTGTTCTTTGTTAAAACCTCGCCGTTGAAGTGACATTTCGAGTGACTGTGGCTGTCATTGATTTAGTGTAGGCTATCATGAATATGGTCATTTGACGTTGTTGTTTCTGCTGTGTTGTGTGTTTGACACAAAGCAACTCAACCTGATTGTCCGAGGTTCAGGCGTGACGCGATGCGTTTGTCATTTCGGCAGTTTCTGTTTCGCAATACTGTGATGTGTATCTATGTTGTTGAACACCATTTTACGTCCCAAAGGTTCTTGCCTGGGGACGCAATCATATTTTGTGCAACTGTTAAAATGGGCTCATGTTTAGAATATTAATGGATTAATTGGCTTATTACACAATACATTAATTTTTATTGAATTAGCAGCTTGGTATACTGAAAAATGTCATGTTGTTTTCCTCCCAGGGGTCACTTTGCATATTTAAAACGTGTGAGTGTGCGTGCCTATAAAGTATCCAGCTATTACTACCAAAAAAGACTTAATGTTTAAATGTCACATCAGATAATAAAAAAATTAAAGCCAGTAGCATTTAAGGATGATGGTACAGGGACATTCTTCACAAAGTTTTTAAAATTATAAATCAATGGGTATACAGTTTAAAATTAAACATTTGGAAAGATTTGGAAACACGCAGGTTGTCAAACAAACATCTAAAAAAAAGTCCTACATCACATACTACAATTGACCTTGAGACCAGTTGGTCTGTTTAACCCCGTTTAAAAATGCCTCGGGTTTCTAAGTACTGTATATAAAAATCAAATACAAAAGGTGAATTTAAATAACATTTACTTAATCTAATTTCTATGACATTTCAGGAGCTTCAAGACCTGCAGAGAGATCCGCCTGCTCAGTGCTCTGCTGGACCTGTTGGGGATGACTGTGAGTTACCTGTCACTCTGTTTCACGTCACAACAGATCATATCTGACTCATTGTTTCAATAAACTACTTCTGTCGTTTATTTGTAGTGTTTCACTGGCAGGCAACAATAATGGGACCTGTAAGTATTTCCCTCTTTAGCCTTTAGCAGTTTGTTTAGACTAATAATACTTCTGAATGCTGATGTTTTCATGATGCTTTTAGGAGTTATTTGAAAAACAAGTATCCATGGAATAAACTTGTTTGCCTACTAGCCACAGTGGCTGGTGAATGCCCACATTGAGTTACATGAGTTCTGTGTGGTGATACATCCACAAATATTTGGAAATTACAGAGACCTCTGAATTGAAGAATGCATAGACAGGCAGTCATCTGGTGGTGGCTGCTAGTTTCACAGCTGTAATTAATTTGCATTTACCTGCACAACGTTTATCAACTATAGTGTAATTATCTTTCATTTACAGAGTGACAGCCCATACCAAGGAGGGGTCTTCTTTCTTACAATTCACTTTCCAACAGACTATCCCTTCAAGCCCCCAAAGGTAATCAGGGTATCATCCCACCCCTTTTTACTCGGTGTTTTCATAAAATAGCATTTTGTCACCTATTTCCCTTTAACAGGTAGCGTTTACAACAAAAATCTACCATCCCAACATTAACAGTAATGGAAGTATTTGCCTGGACATCCTGAGATCACAGTGGTCTCCAGCACTAACAGTTTCAAAAGGTACAGGGATTACTAATAAACTACCTCTTACTGTTTAATAATATAATATGGGATGTCATGTTTGTAATCTTTTTCATCTCTTTTCTCAGTTTTATTGTCCATATGTTCTTTGCTTTGTGATCCAAATCCTGATGACCCCTTAGTCCCAGACATAGCACACATCTACAAATCAGACAAAGAAAAGTAAGTATATATATAAATATATATAAATATGGAGAAAATATTTGCTTGTTATATTACTTTCTGGCAATAGCTGGTGTAGAATCAAAGGAATCTGTGTACATGGAAGTGTCTCATTACCAGCCATAGCAGCTCAACTCGTTGCTTACTCAAAGACAGTTTCTGTAGCTGTGACCTTGGCATTTCTCAGCCAACTGACCTGCGGAAAATGCCAATACACAACCAAACACACATGCACACAGTCAAGTTCTTTTAAATGGTTTATGTATGCACAGTACTCATGTTCTTTGTTTGGCAGTCTGTGACAGGGTAAACAGAAGGATTGTTTAAGAGTTTCAAATGCAGTTTGTTTTAGTCTGTCTAGTTCTGTGTCTTCAATGATGAATGTATTATTTTTAAGTTTTATTGGTATAATGGTTTTGTTAAAGTTGTAATACTTTGAGTTTGTCATGAAAATAGCTATTAATGCTGATATGGTGTTAAAGATTAAATAAGTTGACAGAGATCTGACAAATACAGGTGACATTTTCATCAAAAATGTTTAAAAAATCGAGTTGAGTGGGCTAGTGGAACACTGCCTTTAGTGTTTGAGATTAGACTGGCTATACTTAACATTTACTGTACTTACCAATCAGAACAACCTAGGCTGGTATTGAGCTAATTTTTTTTTGCTTGTTTTCTACATAGGTACAACAGACTAGCAAGAGATTGGACTCAGAAGTATGCAATGTGAAGACTCAATGGACATTTTTTAAGTCACAGATCACTGTAAATTCTAGCATCTAAAAAGTAAAATTAGGTTATATTATTAAACACATTGTACTGTTAACATTACCATCTGAAATGACCTATAATAATAGTTGAACTAGTATTCTGAAGGGGACTGTGCGCTGCACAAAAGACATGAAGCTTTCTCTTAATTTTGTGCATTTTGGTCATCCCCGCAGTGGTGTTGGGCACTTTTTCTTGTTTTATAAATCCTATTTAAGATTGGCATGATGTTATACAGCTGTGATTACCCCACAAAGGGGGAATTAAGAAATTGAAAACAGTTTTATTGTTTCTCTTATTCAACTGATTACTTTTTCTTTTAGATATTTTTATTGTATAGTTAAGAGCAACTATACTGGATCTATTTTTTTTTATTTTGCATTAAAATTTGTTTAAAAGTGTGCATCCTGTTTGATTTTTTTTTTTTTACACTGCATTTTTGTCTCATGGTTGAACAAAGTAGTGTTTTTATTTAAAGCAAATCAATAAACTTTATTTGAAACGACCATCAGTTAATAAGTACTCATTAGCTCTTACCTAGATCCATTGTTTAGACTAGATAGTATGTATTTAAACTAAAAAAATAGATGCATAAAACTAAATGTTTGCGTAAGGTTCCTTTTTGCCCAATTCTGTAAACGTATTTGTCTAAACTAAAATAATAGATTTGAATTTATTCTGTTGTTCCCTAAGAAAAATCTTGTGCAGATTTTTTAATGGGTAAATCAGATGCATATTTCTGTATCCATGTTTATTCACATAATGTTTATCTGTTACACTGGTTACGTGTTTGTAAACAGTTCCTGAAATATCCGTAATTACCACGAAATTCCCAAACGGGTCTGACAAGGGATTTCCTGAATGATTCGGTACAAATCATATTATGTAAATTCTTCCTCGATATTTGTTTAGTACAGCTAATTTAAGTATTACACAATAACTGAACATTCTGCATGTTTACTATTACACGTTTGTCCATCCGGAAATTTGTCAAACCGAGGCAGGCCACACAACATTAACTACTAAATATTATTCATGAGCTCATTTTTCAATCTCCAAAACCGAAACAATTAAATACGTTTAATGAGAAATTAGGAAACCGGAGCTTGTTTACAGTCACCACTCGCGACCCTTCTTCCGCTATCTGTGCGTCATGACGTCACATACAGCGTGTCTCTCGGGAGCGCGCACCCGTGTGTGCGGGGCGGAAACGAATGGCAAACGCGTTCGCAGAATTGCGTTCTCGTGCGACCCCACGAGTGGATATGACTAACTCTGCCGAAATATCGGGTCGATCTTTGTACATTGCTGGTTCAGTATCTACCATCTCTCACCCATTACCGAGGGAGGGGTGTAAACATCTCTGAAGTAAGGAAGTGGGATGTGCTTCTCTCTCTTATAGGGTTGCACGCGTGGGCGCCGTGACTGATGGCACGCGATCGGTCACACACATCAGTGTCGTTATACTGGATGACGCGTCAAATCTTTAAGACCAATATGTGAATCTATCTGAAGACTGGTTGTGTGAAATAAAGAGGCATCGCGTGGAAGTGATCGCTGTGGGTGTGGGATCATGGACTCATCAGTGGCGCTAAGGCTGGAGCTCGCGCGTCCGGTGATGACCCACGTCGCGGGTTTACCGGAGGGTGAGCAGAGCGCGCACCTGCACGGCTGCGTACCGCTCTCTCATCAGGTGGCCGGACACAAGTATGGCGTGGATAAAGTGGGTCAGTACACATCTCATTGTAGCTTTTTGTGGTGTGATCCTGTGCTGGTGTGTCTTTATACTCCATTGAATGTTTTTCTGAGTTTATTTGTTTTTACTTTAGAAACTCGGCGTTTAGCTACTAACAGTAATGACCACATTCATGAAGTCTAGGCTGTGACAAGCTATTGAATATTTTAATGTTGTCAAAAAGAAGAAGCAGAAGATACAGTTCATTTAACATTTCTTTCTGACAGGGTATGGGGTAAATTGTAACAATGAGGCTCCCATTAAACTATTATTTTGTAACAATGAGCTTCCCATGAAACTAGTATTAACTATTACAACATTTTTAGCCTAAGGTGACAATACAGCATTTTTAAAACCCTTCAATGTGCCATAGTATTGTGAAAAGTAATGTACACGCACACATGATATTCTTACGGAAATTTTAGTTAATAAATTAAGTTAGTCTGCCATTTATGCAAAACACCCTTAAAATGTGTTATTTAATGGCCCTTGTTTTCAGTTGTGAGAGTGCAGTTTTGTATCATGATATAATTTAGTTTAGACTAAATAATTGCTATTTTTTTTTCTAATTTAAGGCAAACATTTTTAAAAAAAAATGTTTTAAACCCTTTTACAAAGCCACTGCATTTGTATAAACGATTTAGAAGTTAGTTACTGAGAAAAAGTTCTTGTGACAACTGGCCCCAGGCCTCTCTGTTATAATTCATATGATGTGATCTTTCCATGCCACTGGAGATTTAATGAGACATTTTGAATGGCTTTGTTTCCTTTAGCCGTATAGTGCGGACTCAACTGTAACAAATTTAAATTAGGAACACCACAAAAAGCATGGATAACAGTACATAGCAGCAGTAGGTATATTTTCCATAGGGAAAGATTTTTTTGGAACATAGCTGACGTTATTTTCATGATTATTTGCATGTTCTTCCACATTTCTCACTGTGATGTGACTGTAAACGAACACCTAAAATATGACTTCAGTTGTGAAGTCTGTACATCATGGTAGAATTTGTATTCCAGTAATTTTAATACTGGGGGTTAACAATCAAAAGCTTAAAAATAAAACATCTATTCATTACATGAAGATGAATTTGGGAGAACCTACATATTTGAAGAATATGGAGCTAAAATTGTGCCAAAACTAAACAAGCAAAGCCAGCATTTTGCAAACAAATGCAATTTGCAAAGGAAGAAGATTCAGCTACTACGTCACATGGCCGGGTACTGTAGATGGTGCCGAGTTTGTAGTTTGTTCTTACAGCAGCTTCCAGATGAGGGCTGTGACTTCACAGCTTATGCTTTATTGGACACTCCAGCAACAGCAAAACTAAAGAATCTCTAAACAGCACAGCGCCACATCTTTTCAAACTGAACATAATGTTTTGGAATATAATAATGTTTGTTATATTCAACATATTGTTTTCGATGGCGCCATTTGCTGTCTGTCAGTGGTGTAATACTGATCTACTCTGGAGGCTCAAAATCCTGCCCTGCCATTCATTGCTTAACATTAAATTACATGATGTTGGTCCCAAATCTTCGTTAATAGCCATATGGACTTCACTCCAAATTACAAGATACATTGATCTGTTTGGGAAGAATTATGCATTAACACAGAAAAAGTCACCAAATAAACAAAATTGTTAAAGCTGCAGCCCGTAACTTTTTATTAATATGTAACTTTTGCTCATTTTTTTGCTCAACAAAGATCATTGAATCAGCATGATACATTAGATCTTCTTACCCTGATTCACAATGGTAAGTTTTTAATAACGATATATAATATAATCTGATATAATTTGAGCTGTCATGTCTGATTTTGCAGGAAATGTCTGTCTGTAAACAGAAGACGCTCCGGCTACAATATCGCATCCCTGGTCTGCAGCTTTAAATATTTGTTGCAAAAAATATTATATTGGCAGTTATAAAATATGGATAATAAATAGACAAAAACATCAAAAACATGTTTGTTGACATCATGTTTTAGTTGGGCTAGCTAACATTAGCTTAGTAAAGATATGTATTATTGTTACTATTTAACTTTAACTACTACATAGATGCCTAGACAACAGATACAAAAAAAAAAACGGATTTACCAGCATGATTTATTAAAGCCACCTATTGTTCAAGAAAGATTAAGTTAAAGATTAAACTGGCTCATCATTCATTGGCAGTAGACTTTGAACTTTGAACTTTTTGTCCAATGTGCAACCTCCTTTATGTTAACTGTTACAGTCAACAACACAATATTTAGATTGTTGCTAAGACATTCTTTTGTTATCAATAGCTGCTTAAGCGCATATTAAAGACAAGGCGGACTGTGTGCGGCTCACTGAGGGCAGGATCTATGTTAATAGGGCAGAGATTGGCAGCAGTCATGGGTGAAGTTTGCCTTGTGTGACATCACAAAACAGACACTTTCTGATTTATAGGGTGGATTTTTACCATTATAGGGTGGACGCATTTATGTTAATGTAAAAGTGTAGTTAAAATAAATAAATGTAAAAAACTAAAATTATTGAATTGGTTAAAAATGTTTAGGGAAGCTCATACTTGTCATAAAAATCCCTGGGTTACCACTGATCTGTACAGCATTTGAAATGGCTATTTTTAAAGGAGGGGAGTCTGACCTAAATCCCTAGCCTAACGGTCACTGTCTATGACGGTAATCTCTGTAAGCCCACTTCTTACCAGCATATAGGCCAAACTGTGATGTCATACAACTCCCTAGTCACTGGTCCTGTGAGCCTCAAACATGCACCCAAATGAGAACAGTGTTTATTTAAGTACTAGAAGTATTTGTAGACTGCAAAAATGCATTCTGTAGGTGGTGTGATATTTTTAACACATCTGAACTGTGGTTAGATGATTAGATGCTGTGACTGGTGTTGAAACCGAGAGATGTTCAGATAAAAGATGAAGCATGAAGTGTTGGTTTGAAAGATCATGCCAAGAACAACATAGTAGTGCAGATTATAAGATGTTTTGTTTATCTCAGGTATCTTGCAACATCCGGACGGTACAGTCTTAAAACAACTGCAGCCTCCTCCGAGAGGACCACGAGAGATGCAGTTTTACAGTATGGTAAGTGTTTAATACACGGTCATTTCTGTCAACAGCATCTGCAGTGTGTCAATAACTGTGAGAATCTCTGACTTTCCCCTCAGTTTGTAAAAAAAAAAAGAAAAGGGGAGGGGCATTCAGATTCTTACTGTGTTGAGGGGTTTAACAAATTAACAGTCACTTTAGTGTCATTATGATGTCATTTTTTATTCTGTATTGGACATTTAAATTCAAAGAATTAATAGATTTTTTTTGGTCCAGGTGTATGCTGAAGAATGCTGTGACCAATGTCTGGTTGGCCTCCGAGAGCACCTGCCCAAGTACTATGGAACGTGTTCGTCACCTGAAACTCCCACAGGTGCCTTTATAGATCTGTGCACCTGAATGCTAGATTAGAGATGTTGTATAGTTAAGCGTTGCATGACTATTRAAAGGATTGTGGCAAATTGAAATTCAATATGGCAGCTCTAGTAAAGGAGTCCTGCCTTTCAAAACAAAGAGCCAAAGAATGTTATTGAAATATGAGTTCATAAATTTGAGAATTTTGTATTTCCTTATACAATTAAAATCAATGCAGTTTCACTTGCACGACTAAAATAGCTGCCAGAGCACCTTTCCAAGATGGCTGCCAGTGAATTAACTTGGCTTTAAAGGTTTTTGGTTGGATCAGTGTTTGTCTGCTTTCTATCACAGACTTGTACCTGAAGCTGGAGGATGTGACGCGCAGGTTTCAGAAGCCATGCATTATGGATGTGAAGATTGGCCAGAAGAGCTACGACCCATTTGCTTCACAGGAGAAGCGAGAGCAACAGATCAGAAAGTATCCTCTGATGGAGGAGATTGGCTTCCTGCTGCTGGGGATGAGGGTATGTGACATCACTGATGACATCGCTGTCATTTGACTGGTTGAACCTTAAGCCAGTTGAGTGATTATAGAAGGACAGTTGTTAGTTGTTCAAATGTTGAACATTGACTTTTATGTTAATTCTATAGCTCAACAGAAATTAACCTATGGATTCAGAAATAAAAAAGCTGTAAAATCGCTCACAGAAGTCTGACAGTAATTGTGATTTATATTGAGGTCCCTGAGAAGACAGCAGGACAGAGTGTCAATATCACAGATATAAGATTTTGTTGAAGTTTTGTGTGTGTTAGGTGACAGTGAGGTCAATAGTAGGTCGTGGGTCTTGAATGTGGGCAGGGTGTTATTGTACTTGGGTATAGGGCTGTTTCGCTTAACTCTGTGAATGTTGTAGGCTGTAGTAGAGAAGTGCTGTGTGGAGCTGTTTATATAGACTGTTCAGCCTGGTGGATGTTCCACTTTTCAGTGGCTCTTTTGAATCATCTTTTCATCCTGTCCAACCCAAACACTGCTTGTCTTGCTCAGATATGATGCTGTCTAACTCTTGCAAGGTTTAATCCTTTCTTGTTACAACCCTAGATTTTTAACCACCACCACACCACCAGTCTGTTTGAAGAGTCTGATAAATCAAGCTTTGATTGTTAGCTCTAAAACATCTGTGTGCTGTTCCAGAACAGGTCCAGAACTCCATTGAGAACATGAAACAATTTATGATACATCATGTTGTTTTTAATCAGTTTGATTGACTATTGCACAATGGATATTACCACCCAAACTGCAGTGAGACATTCAGAATGGCTCTGAATCACTGTGGGTTCACGGTTCAGTCCTGATGTGCTTTTCTCCCTCTGAGTTTCAGCATGGCCGCTGCCAAAGATTCATGTTTGAGGAGCATTTAATTAATGATTAGCAGCTTTGAAGGCCAGCAGTGGGGTCAAGCTGGGTGGAGGAGTCACAGATTTACTGAGAGCAAACCTGCTCTACACACTGTACACTGGACTGAGGTTTTCCAGAGGGACCTTTGGGCTGGAGAATGAGAATGGCCTGTAAATTACCCAAGGCCACTTACACACTGAATTACTCTCAGACAGTCTCAGACATTCTCTTTGGTTTCTCACAAAGTTAACATTTGTGTAAATGGTGATCATTAGAGGTTTAACATGCTTTAATGCATCATAGTGCTTCAGGCTGGTAATGGAAATCACTGCATAATTTACAGAATTAAATTTTAGTGATAATGTATTACAGTTTGTAAAAATCTACCAAATCCATATTTACAGTTAAATATGTCAGTTTCTGGTTTGGCTGTGTTCAGTTATTACTGTAGTTGTGATTTGTGTCTGTCTGCATATTTAAAAAAATAATCAAAATAATCAATCACACTGAATCCTGACCAAATATTTTGATTTCTTGATGTCTGTTATTTATTTAGTTGTAAGAATAATAATTGAATTGAATCTTTACGTCTCTGTTCATTTTCAATTAATTTTACAATTATTAGTGATTTAATTAGTACTAAATTATTAGTAATTATTAACATTAGTGCAGCACAATGCATGAGCAAGATGCCATTGGCTCCAGTTCAAGTCACTGTTGGTCAGCTCTGTGTGTGCTCTCTGTG
>JAZGTK010016458.1:0-12723 GCA_036877625.1 Ambastaia sidthimunki
CTGTTGTGTAAGATGCTGACAGTGAGGTTCTGCAGACGGTGATCGGACTCTTTAGCTCAATGGCTTCTGAGTTTCTTGGCTTCTGAGTTTTATGAGCAGTTTCCTGGGCCACTGTTTTGGCTGTTGACTTCTTATGAAAACAAAAGGAATATGAAAGGATGAATATGAGCAGATAAATATGAGCAAAAAAACCTTTCCCCATCTCCCCACAGGCACCACAGCTAGCATTGGAATATTGTATTTCTGGTAAAATTGTATCTATGTATGGCTGATGTTTATTGTCATTTTTTGATTTTTCGCTTCTATGTTCTCCTCACATTGTAAGTTGCTTTGGATAAAAGCATACTGTTTTAAGGTTATGGGTCAGGTCATTTATACAACCCATGTTTTCTGGGGTTGTAAAAACACATATGTAATGTCTCTCAGCCCTTTGTCTCTTACACTATTAATGAGCATATCATTAGAGTCTGTGGAGGTGGACGATACCTTTATGTCTGTCAGCCCACCTCACATTACTTCACAAAATACCACTACATTCTTTCTGTACTTTAATCCGCAAGACTCCAGACGTCTGTTAGCATGATGATTTTTTCCGTTCAAATGTCCAGTGGCGAGGTTCTCCGCTGTGCTCGCGAATGAATTTAAACACTGCTGCTGTTGTAAACTGGCCCCAAAACTGATGGATGTAATCATGGCTCTGTGTTAAATGGGCCCCCAAATTATTGCCTCACAGGAGGGCATGGAGCAGCGAAAGGGGTGCAGGCGGCAGACAGTTGCCAGGGACCCGTGCCGGCTGTTCTTTGATTAAAAATGGGGGCTCCTGAGTAAAACAGTGAAACAGCAGGGGCCCACACTGTCCCATTGAGGCCACCCATTGCTTATTAGCCACAGATCAAGCACAACTGAGAGTCAGTGAAAGGGGATCAGAGACGGAGCGTGTGGGAGGGAATGAACGAGAGCGAGAACGCTGATGTTGCATTCGCATTGCATCAGCTCGCTATAACAAGACAGGGAGCTGTCAGGTTTACACAGGCTAATGGCTTTTGCGGACTGTCAGAAATGATTGTAATGCCTTTTTGCTTCTAACATTCTCCAAACCTGTTTTGCTGTCACATTATCATGTAGCGCTACACTTTCACCATCACCTCCGCAGTTGACTGTCTTATCAACACTTAGGTTTCTCCCCCCTTATCTCTCCTGAGGCCTCTCAAAGACCAGGGTCAGTAAATAATTTTAATTAATGGAGAGAAGGCAGAAGCAAGGAGAGAAGGTGCAGAGCTCAAAGCTTCAGTTTTAACACTCCCTTGCCATTTTTGGTTGAGAGAGAATAAAAAAAAAGTCAGCATAAAAGATACATAAATGGGGAAAGTCCCAACTGGACAGATTAATAGAGGTAATGTTTTCCATCACTGTTTGGTAAAATGTAGTTTTAGAATAGTCATAGGTTTTTTCTTGAGATAATTTTGTTCTGGAAAAAAAAGATAGGTGTAATCATTGTTCTGGGTGTTTGGAGCTCTGTATTGCTGTTGTTGTTTTTACTTTACCACTCTGTATTTCCTCCTATTGCACAAGTGTTGGGCTCAGAGCCCAAGCAATTACAGCCCCCAGAGGACAAAGATTCCAGTATAGCTGCTTTTCAACAGCTGTTTGGAGGTTTGCTGTCACACACTGTAGTTCAGCAAGATGTAGAAAGAGGTTTACAGAGTTTGAGTCAATGGTTAAACCTTATTAAATTTGATTCACTGTGTTGTTTTGCAGAATGGAAGGAAGATGTACAATCTGTATACTGTCAGAGAAGTTTGGGAGTTTACAAGGTTGTACTGTGGAAAAAGGTCTGTGATCTTCACTGAGCGCTTAGGATAAAAACCTTTCTCTCAGAGATCAGGCCTTACTATCCAAAGGGAATTCCTGATTGCTTCATTTTTGTGCATGAAATGCTGTGTATCTGGTGTTTTGGCTTTTCAGTGCTTTGTCACTGCTCAAAGGAAAACCTCTTAATTTGTTCTGCCTTTTACCATGAAAGAACAGGTACACTGTCTTTTGTCAATTTTTTAATCTTTCAACAAAAGCATGCAGTTCTGTCAGTGGGATGGGGTGCCTGAGATCATATGGAAGCAGTAATGAGTGGCAAAGCTGCCCAGTGAAAAAAACAGGTGGACTTTCTGAACAACATCCCAGACAGGCCCACTGTGCTGACACCTTTTATTGAAGAAGTCTCCCCTGCCTCTGCCTACACAGAGATCAATGTGACATGTGTTAGCTATTGTGTGAACAGTCCACTTCTCCAAGAATGTCAACACCCAGGTTCGCTGGGACTCTGATATTTGATATTGACAAATCAGTCCTTGTTGTTAACCTTGCTCCCATGTTACTGATATGACTGGCAGGTCCAATTCGATTTTGACGAATTGATTTAATGTTTCCTCTTCCTCTTTTCAGTGTCTTGTGTATAGGTGGCATGTATTTGTGTAGGTTGTGACAGCCATAGAGGTTTTAGTAGTCTTGTCCAGTTAGAGGTCATGGGATACATTTTACTTTATTTTGACTGAAAATGTCTTTTAAAACAATTGGTGAGTAAATTTCAATGTATAAATTTCTCAAAATGAGGAAAATGCTCATTTCTCAAATAAAGGAGATCACAAAATGTTTCAATTTAATTACTGTGAATATTTTGAATATTAAGCTTATTGTCCAGCTTGTTTATGAAAATCTGAATAATGTGACTAAAATGGGATTTTCTGTCCAGGTTTATCTTTTTCTACAGTTTATCCTTGCTGTAAGTCACAAGACCATTTCATTTATTTATATATTTTTACGTTTAAAAAAAAAGATTTTTATTAATTTTATTCTTCATGAAAAGTCATATGTTTGCCTCATGTTTTCCAGTCATGGTTCTAAACTACCCTGAACACAAAGTCTGTAATAATGAGCTAATGAATTGACTTCATTATGCTATATTAGAGACAAATTCATGTGCCATATTGGGGCTACTTCAGGACACAGATTGGGAAAGCACTGCCTTATGCTATATAATGCTGCCTTCCCATATCAGTTGATAACAGACATCTAGCTATACAATTAGGATCATTAATTTACCTTGATTTCATTTATTGATCAATTGATTTTGCTTTGTTGATTTGTAAAGCCATTTCAAACATCTGAGAATTACTGATGGAAACACACAGGCTCTAAGCTGATCTTGTCTTTGTGCTGTGTTATTTCCTGGGTGAAGCCAGATGACCCTCCACACCTGTCCCTGTCCACCACCTTACAAACACTCATAAACAACATCTGCTTTATTTAAACTCTTGCGCCGTCTCTCTTTCTCATAAATACACACTGTGACTTTAACAAAATCATGTTACCATAGTAATCATGCTGTATAAGTTTCCACAGAGGGGTTGGGTAAATACAGGCATCTGTGCCTAATCGATAATGCAAATATTTATACTGAAAAACCTCTTATGATCTACCCTTCATTCCATTTGTGACTGACAGTCTGCTTTTCATCCACATAATGGTTTATGTTCTATTACACTCATACAGACAGATGGCGATCAATCTGCTAGTTAACAACCAAATTATTCTTCTGGTTTATATACAACGGCTATATCATATCTGATATAACTACTGTTTGCCAAGTGGCATTTACAGCAGAAACTGTATACTGTACCTGGAACTGCCAAAATATACTCAATTGATATGGATCATAATGTCAACACAGAAACAAACACAAATACACAAAACACTCCCTTCTCCTTTTTCAATGCATGTCAGCAATGCACCTGCTGTTTTGAAAGACTCTAACTAAGGGCTGTGTTAGTCAAGGAAAGATGCTGTTTTCTGTGACAGTATCAACCAGTGACAACTAGTTAACTAGTAGCAGAATCTTTCCCAGTAAGTATAAAACCAATCCACTGGAGTTTCAGGGGTAATAAGTGCTATCAGGAGATGTGTTTTTAAATATAACTTAAAAGCAATTTCATATTTTAACTTTAGGTGTAAAATGGTAAGTCTAACACGTTTAAAATGAGTAAAGTCTAAACAATTGAACTTGCAGACAAAGTTGCAGTGGCTACAAATGAGTTTAGCAATTACAGATTTTACTTACAGCAAACACGTGGCCAGATGATGGTAATCTCTGGGGTTTAGGTCAACATCCCAGGGGCCATCAATGCCACCAGCTGCCCCTATAATACCCAAACACAAAGAACACCTTGTTCTGAAGTGTAATCCACTGTAAACACCCTATGTAGGTGTAGCCGTGTTTAAAATGTACTTATTAATAAAAACAAAACAACGACTTCACAATAACTGGGGTTCTTTTATTCCTGACCACACCCTATAAAGGATGCAGCTTTAAAGATTAGTTGGGGTAACAGAGACAATGCTCGTATACAAACGAGAGAGCTTGAAAAGACAACAATTTAAAATGTATTGAGAAGATCCCAACAAAAAAAAGAAACTGAAATTATACTTGGTTTTGGGTCTTTACACTACTACAAGGCTTGATTACTAAAGCCCTTTTGAACCCCCATTAAACAACGGTAGTGGCCTTTGCGGTAGTATCGCAAACCTGAACGCTCACACGACCCGCAGCTCACGTGTGAGTTCACATGCTTTACCTCTCCCCTGCGCTCAAATTTGCGCACCACTGAAGAGCACACACAATGTGAAGACACCTCAAACAGATGGATTACAAAACTGCAAAGATATGCAAAAGAGGCAACCATCCAACAACTAAACACACACCGAGGCCCATGCACTACCTGGATTCACATACTTAGCATCGGCGCTCCCTCTCCAAGTGCACACAAACCAACCCATAAACTCTTAAAGGGGCCGCAACACTTATTATAATAGTACATTATAATAGACAGTGGAATCAAAGGGTACATAAAGGGAAAAAGAAATAAAAAGTATTGTGTTTTTTTGTTGTTTAACCCTGACCCGGTTACATAGGTAACGGCCTTGAATTTGTATTTACACTAGTTTAAAACACCTTCATATTGATAAAAACTAAAATTTTAAAGTTATAGCAGGAATATAACAGCTCTGCCCTTGTTCTGAGGAAAGTTTAATTTACTAAATACTAGATGTTTATGTCTTTGTAGAGGTTAGCTTCAAGTTTTTTAAGATAACAGATGATAGAGATACTACCACTTTCTGATAGCATAACAACAACCCAGTCTATGTACTTAGTTTCACATAGTAATAAAAAACTATGTGAAGGAGCAATTTCAGAGAAAGCCACTGGAGACTGCCAGCCTAATGGTGTTTTTTTATGCATGGTAATTGCAAAGAAAGTTTGATAATTTGCTCACCCACAGATCATTTTGCTTCCTTGTCAAAGTCATAATTAAAGACCACTAACCTCTGAAAAAAGTAATAGGTATTAGCAAGTACTCTAAAATAATTCAAAAGCACTTGCTAATGACTGTATTTCTTTAAGTATATGTCAACTCTGGTGCCATATTGTGGGTCATTGTTTAGCACTATTGCAGTTAAAATAAAGCTCTGATAGTCAGTTGCTTATATTCCCAGACTTTTGGGCCATATTCATCGTTTCTGTGGAGCAGAAACAGTCAGCTCAGTGCTGTGTCCCACTTTCTCATGGTCCAACTATTGTTTTCTGCAGAAATCAAATAAAAGATTTGTTGTGGTATTTTTTAGATAGCAGTGATAAATCTGCCATGCTTGTGTGGAAGGTATGTCTTTCCTTAGGGAAGAATTTGGACAGCTGAGGAATAACTACTGTTTTTATGTTTTTACTCTGTTTTTACTGTTTTTACTCTGTTTTTTACAACAGAGTAACACAGCATGGAAATTTGTGAAATTTTGAACATTTCTTTTGTGTTTCACAACATTAGTGGTGCAGACTACAGCACAGTTCCATTTCAAGGGAGCTTGACACTGTGTCTGGTTTGATGCTATGAGAAATGCCTTTAGTATCTGAATCTCATTTCTAATCATGCCAATACACTTGCCAATGCTTGATGCGCATCAGGTGCACTTCCAAGTATCGGGCCTCTATAGAGCTTTTTGTCTTCAGGAGCCGTTTGTCTGTTGTTCTTGTGTCGAAGCGAATGGACCCAGCTGCAAAGAGCTGCAGAGGTTTCTGACACCTGAAGACACATGCCAGTTCTGTGTTGCTTGTCTGGGTGCAGAACATGCACACACAGTTTTCTAGAAAGCTGAGTGTAAACATTGCGAGGGCCTCTTGTTGAAGAAGCTCCACTCTTATCTAGCCAAGGTTGGCCTGGGCCCTGTCCTGTGGTGCATAAAGACTTAAACAGGTTATGAATATTGGACCAGTGATGACTATGGCTGCCTATTTGAGATCTTTGCCTATTGTTACAATCACATTGTAACAGAATAGCTGTGCTGAGGAGTTGTAGCTTGCTACTGGTAACTGATACTCTGTCACTAGACTAAGAGAAATGGGTTCAAGCCCTACTCAAACATTTCTAGTACAGGCCATCCTAGGTCCATACATCAGGAACCATGTTTTTGGTTTAAACTCCCCTCAAGGATTGCTTTGGTGTCTGTTTTTCTTCATCCTCATTGTATTATTGGAGTTTCCTGGATCCGCATGAGATTTCTTTACTCCCTTTGAGGAGTTGCATGCCAGTATGTTTTTCAGCTCTCCTTATATATTTGGAGTTTAGGTTTCAATGATACATGGTCTGCAGCCTTTCTGCCCATCTGATGCGCATCAAGCACTGCCATGGGCCAGTTAGATTAATGTGATTAGACATTTGAAGGCGTTCCCCATAGCATCAAACCAGACACAGTGTTCTTTCTACTTTCTCAGGAAACTGAGGTTACATACGTAACTGAGAGGCGTTAAGCTCTCAAAAGATTCTTTTGTCTGGGTTTAATTAATTTAAGAGTCAATATTAGAAGAGGGTCTTATAGGCCAAGGTATTTTATATGACATTCCACTTTGTATTATAAACCTAATTTATCTTCAGGAAAAACTACCAGCAACTTTTTTATGAAGATGACATATCAATACCAAAGAATTACCGTACCGTCTGTATATTAGGAATATCAATGAAGAAAAACTGTTTCTTTCTGGAGGTTTATAGCAGGTGCCATAGTTTCCTTGTTAAAGATAATGTTAAGAACTAATTATCTCATTTAATCATCATTTACCTAATTAAAAATGCTCATTTTCATCATATACCTATATCTAATATATCTATTAGATCTTCATGACTCTGTAATCAAGAGTTTCAAGTGATAGATTTATAGATTTGATTTTCCACCTATGCAATTATTTAATCAAATACCCTCACCATCAGTGCTTTATACAGATTTTTAATGATCTTATGACCCGACTAAACCTGTCTTACCCAGATTGAACCAGCTCATCTATTCCAGTGACTAATTATGCTTGATGGGTCAGTGAAAGTTGTGTGGCTTAAACAGTTTTCTGTGAGGAAGCCAATCTTATGCTAATTATCCCTAATGCAGCTGATCATTAAATGATCAAAGACATTAAGTGTGTGTTTGTTAATTGGAATACAGCTAATAGACCACCAGCATCTCTTATTTAGAGGTGTTTGAGCATTTATTGTGTTTACTGTATTCTGATTGGATTTGTGTGTGATAGAGAAATCAACCCTGTATCAATGTGTCAAATCTTGAAATGTGCTTGGTTGATTTCTACAGCAATTTCCTGGCATGTTTTGACAGATGAAATTTGTCAGTGAATTAGTTTAATTAGTTTTATTTTAAATTGAAACAATGACATTGTTTATTTTAGTCTTTTCAAATAAACATTCCAGCAAAATTGCAGGTAATAAGTGGTTATAAATAGTCCTTACTTACCTTGAGTGTATTATAATGTTTACTATACCTTTGTTTTTGTAGGATGAAAAGCTCCACATATCAAACTAGTGGAAAGATGCCTGGATGCTGTGCTTGTTTATAACATTTGAGGTTCTTGTTCCTTAGTGTACCTTGTGCTAGTTCTTAGCACTTCACTTTGTTGCAGTAATAAGAATGTAACAATTATACTTACAAACTTCTTTTCATCTACATCTGAAGGCTGTGCCCACCTGCTGTTCTATGATAACTATACATTGTTTGCTTTGTTTGAACTGTTGACATAAAGTGACTCAAACGCAAGTCTGACCTTTGTGTTTTTCTCACAGCAAAGGAAAACTATAAAATGAGAAGATCAGCTTAAATTATTCCATCTTGACATTTCAGACCAGGAGCCAGTTTAGCATTATGGACCTAGGAGGCAAATTTCATCTTTTTTATTTACTGGGGGAATTCTCCAATTAAATGTGACTTTAAGGACACATGTGGCCCATGTGTTTACTCCGTGAAGCTAAAGTGTCCATCTCATATTGGTGACATTTTCAATAATGCTGATGTTGACCCCACCAGTAAGCTTTTCCACTCAATTTAGGATTACCCTCACTCTTTTTCTTTCTCTCCATCTCCCTCACCTGCTCTTGGTCACTCTATGAATCTTCTTTGCTAGACAACACATTTGTTTGGACATGATCAATATAGCCTAAAATCTTAAGCTCGATCTCAGAGAGCATATGGCTCCATCCTTATACAGAATATATACTTTCTTAACACAGTCATTTTCTATTGTGCATATTCTTGTAAATCAAGGGTTGTCAACCTTTACCTACCCAGAGATCCCAGAAGTAATTGTTATTATTAACAAACCACAGACTATGAATTAAGAAAAAGCTATACACCATATTATCTACGTTTTTATAAGAAATATGTAATTTATTTATACTTTTATAGAAATGTCTATATATATTATATATCGGTCTCCAAACCTTCATAGTAACTATAAGGCCTCCCGAAGGGTTCTGCATAAATAGATTTCTTTTTTTGTCATGATTTAGTGATTCCTGAGAATGCCCTTATTTAAAAAAAAATCTATTTTAAAGTCTCTTGTCTCAGCTATTTCTAGCTCTAATATATTCTTTTAATGAACCCAATTGCTCCTTTGCTTCTGATTCAGCTCCTTTGCTTCTGATGATGAAAAACGAATCTCGATTTAGTCTGTTCACCAATCATCATCAATCATTAGTGCTCTGGATCACAACCAGATGAGAAAGAATATTCTTTCCTAGAACCCAAAGTGTACTCTTGAGGAATGTTTTTATTTCTTTTTGAAAATGTTGCTAAGCTGGCATTTTGCAATGTTTATGAAGTTGCCCTGTGTTCTGCTGTCCAGCTCAGACTAAATCGAGTTTTCAACACTGTTTAAAGTTGACCTCTGGTGTTCTAGAGGTTATTGTTGTTGACCTTGAACTGGGTCAGGTTAATGCACAAAACTGAACCTCCCCACTGATGACCTTATTAAATGATGGAGGAAGACAATAATTCATGATTCTGTCATGATTTAAGCTTCTGTATATCTAGAAGGTTTTTACGTTCAGCTACAACATATTTAGCACAAAACAGCAGGACTACCCATGTAGTACTTAAAGTCCTGGGTCATTATTGCAAATTATAAAATATACAGTTACCCCTCTAATGTCTGATTGGGTGAGCTGTGTTAGAAGTCACAAAAATACAGACAAATTAAATACATATAGGTGACTCCACCTACCATATTAATGTCCAAAGTTTCTTTGTTGCTTGGTAACTTTAAATACCTTACAGTTACAGTAGGCTAATGAACTATAATTAGCATAAGAATTGTTTATTACAATTATAAATAAACATTGCTATCTTTTATCATCTTGCTCAATCGTTTAATGCACAACCTCTCATAGTTTACTGTTTTAATAAACCCTCAAAGAGGAGTTTAGTTTTGATAACATTATCCTGCTTATTTTACAGCTGCTTACCCAATAAAATAAATATTACCTAAAAAGTAGAGACTAAAACAGAAAGAAATGCCAGTGACAACAGTCAATTACACACTTTAGTCATTCTTATACACAAATACTTAGCCGCAGATTGTTGTGATTAGCCAAACAGAATCAAGTATTCCAGAGATCCATGTAATCATATTTACAAAGTAGCTTTTTGTAGACTGCGACTGTTAAGTATCAGGCCCATTTTCTGTTCTGTTATATCTTTTCTCACATCAGATATCAAGCAGATTACTCCATTCCTGCCATTTCATCAAAACAGTTGAAAAAACACAGTTCACCACACTTCTCCTTTTTGTCATTTCTTGTAAGCCAGGCAGTCTGTGAGGTTGTTAATTGCCATAACCTTCAACAGTACCAGCACCATTGGGAAAACAGCAGCAGTTGGCATAATTATAAAAGTCTTTCTAACTAGACAGTGGCCTGAACTTAACGCAGCCAAAGCCATATTATTGTGTTTAATGAGCTCCGATCAAGGGCCTCACTGTTGGAGAAGGTTATATTATTACTTTACAGTGTTGAATTTATCTTGTGTTTGTGAAGGGCTAGTCAAGAGAATTAGCATCAAGATAGATGCTAGACAATCTGAGGGGAAAAAGGCAGAATGCAACAATGTCAGAGCTATTTTGTCTTTTAAACTCTCGTCATTGCTGTTACTCTTTGTTCTCAGGCCATATCATATGTCCTCTCTCTCTCTCTCTCTCTCTCTCTCGCTCTCTCTCTCTTCTCTAAAGTTGTAGTTATTCCCGCTTGGCATATTACTTCACATTTTCTTCTGCTAATGAAGCCCACCACACATCCAGCAATTTGCATGTGTTTAAAACTGTTTAATTATTTCAAGTCAATTTGCACATTGCACATTTATTGCATTGTTATGTTGTTATAAATAAGCTTGTTTCTGTGGATGGCAGAGGCTAGAATGACCGTGGGCAGTTGCAGTGTTGGCAGTGGTCGTGCACAGCAAAACTTGGACATGGGGGGGCTGTCATATTTGTTTGAGTTTGCTGAATGGATAATGTTGGCTTATGTTAGATGAATGTATATTTTAGAGATTAATAAATGTATTGATTTTAGGAGTAAAGAGTAGCAGACTACGCCAGCAGTGTTTTATGTTTGTATCAAACAACATATGTTTAACTAGAGGAGAGAGATGTTAAATGAATATCTTTTCTAAAAATAAAAGATTATTTCCTCACCCTCATGTCAGATTTATTACCATATGAATTACCATTTGGACTGTCATGCTGGCCTCTTCCTTGTAAAAAAGGATAGCTTTCGTTGCATTGGCCTATTAGCCATTTAAAGATATCACGAGAAAAACTCAATGTAGTAAGACAGGAATTGCTTTGTTTTTAGTATGGAGCTGTGATTTTATCAAAACAGTAATGTAATGTAAATTAAAGCTTATTGGCTTTTTTTTAAAGGGATGGGCACTTACAGATGTCCCACCCAAACTTTCTTTTTCAGTATGAAATACAAGAGATAGAAGAAAAGCGCTCATCAAGACACTTCACAGGTATAAAAGTGAACTTCAGAGCAGGTTAAGTAAGCCTCAGTAGAAAAGTTTCATCATTGTTTTTCTTTGTTTGTTGTGTCTTTCAGTATGGCTGACTGCTCAGCTCTTAAGTTTTCTCATTTACAAATACCCGTTTCTTACTGATACAGATTTACTGGAGGAATATTATTTGCCTTTGTCATATCATGCAGGATCGCTCTCAGCTCAAGGCATCACAATCCAAAGAACGGAGGTTTGCCATAAACCAAACCATGAAAATACAGCATTCCACACACGCAGTCACACACCTCTATCGTAGTGTTCATCTGGGTAATAACATTTAATACTCAGTGTGCGCGAACTACACTGCTGAAGAATGGACAGAACGCTGGCTTATTTATTAAGCTCCCTGTGTTTCATTACTAATAAATGACAAAGACATGGTGTGGGTATAACCGCAGCCACTCTTCTTCAACTATATTTCATCAAAGCTTATTGTTATAGAAACAGCTTGTCACACGCTGGGGCAGCTTTTGTTCACCGGATAAACGTATAAACATGCTGGTGTTGGTCTTCCTTACGTCTTGATTGGAAATAGGCAAACAAAAAATTTTACCGGAAAAGAAACTTGAAGCTGGATAGCAGAACAATTACACTGTCCAAATTTATCTACAGTCTATGTTAGATGTACCTGAGCAACAGTATACATGCAGGTGTAATTTGTCTCTGGTTAGCTGGTATAAAGGGTGTCTTATTTGTGAAACATCGTTTTCTCAATCAAAGACTATTTTTTAAAAAATTATGAGGACATGCTAACGGCACTCTCTGTATTTAAACTCATGTCATATAGATTTACTTTCCTTCTTAAGGTTCTTCTGAGGAGGATAAATATGACTGGCAAATCTCAAATAACCTTGAATGATGCTGCATTCATTGGAAAAATAAAAATATTAACATTGAAACCTATTTCACAGTTTTGTTATTTGCTTGTAAATGATCCGGCAACTATTTGAAGATCAATTTTTTTTTCATATTGGTGTTTCTGGACAAAGAAATCCATCTGTTTTCTTACATTGTATTCATTCAATTACATCTCAGCAATTTTCAGGGATTCAGGGTGTGAAGTCTTCAGTTAGATCATGTTTTAGGAGGGAGTTCATTGGCCATAATATGTGAGAAATCAGTCAGCTTCCTCTGTAAGACTGTCAGGCCAACAACATATCGTAACACCTCCAGTTTAACACCTATGTTCTTTGTTTATAGTAGGTAGTTTAGAGCCCGAGAAAAGGCATGGAGTTGTGTTTAGATCATTATATGTTAATACTCTGTCGTAAGAACCAAAAACTTACCCAAAATGCAGTT
>JAZGTK010016459.1:0-12723 GCA_036877625.1 Ambastaia sidthimunki
TATTGCACTGTAAATGAACAGCAGCCACCATAAAATTTATCATTAAGGGTCCCATTTATAATAACGCTACAATTTACTTCAGAGATTGACATGTAAAGTTGCCACCACATTTAGATATATACACATTTATACAGATATATATTGCATGTCACATTACCAGACAAAAATGTCACTCTACCCTGTGTATGAAGCAATGAACTGTGGCTTTGATTTAAAGACCAAAGAGGAAAGCCAAAAAATTTCAAGCAATCACAGTTCAAACCCATACCCCAAGCTACCGTAAACTTAATACAAAACAATAGTTCAAGCCCTTTTTTAGATTGTATCTTCAAAAGCAATCCTCAAATTAAATTTTCATTTAAACATTTTCTTCTGCTCCACACTGAAGTGCCCTGGATAGCGCATGTACCCCAACATGTTCACTCCAGTCATTTAATAGTTACAGGGCTAAATCACTGGCACACACTTAAACTCTAGGGGCAAAAATGACTATTTTAAACAGTCAGACCTTCAAGCCAGATTGCATGCAGAATTAGATTTTTTTTATCGTGGCATACAGACACACTGAGCCTGTGCCAAAATTTCCTTCCAATTCATAAGAGTACACAAGGGTAGAGATCTACATAAACTCCCAATATTCAAATGCACCCACAGTCTTTATTATTAATCATAGACATTAGATTGTATTTCAGAAATATGCTTACATCAGGAGAATAGAAGCAGGGGGCTTTTGCCTTAAGGGAAGAGATGCACAAAAGCTCTTTGTCTTCCAAGAGTCCGTAGGAAATTATGATCCGCTTAATAGAACAATTTGGAACGCTCCCACAATGTGTGTTAAAAAAGGCCTGGCAGCACCAGGGGACAAACAATAAACAAAATCAATAAGGTAGGAAAAAGCAAACAGAGCTTGCAGAGAGATTGTGTTTGTGGATGTGTGTGTATTTGATGCCGGTCTTACATCAGAAGCTTCAATAATGATGTCTTCCATCTGCAGAGATGAACATGGCAGGAGGCCTAATGAACAAGCCAATCTGGTCACCAACATGTCATTGTAGAACTTTGATGTCATCTGCTGTTTGTTTGTTTCTCCTGTTTTGTTTGCTGAACACTCAGCTGGTGTTAATTGCTATTAAATTACAATCACATATAATGTGAAAGAAAAACAACTGGAAGCATTTTTTTATTTTAAAGTTTTCTTGTTAGATAAGCTTTCTTAAAAGTGTTCTTAGTTACTTCTTGTTATAGTGGCACCTAGCGGCCTGGAGGCAACACTGTAAGTATTTATAAGTAGTAATACTATATAATGCATTCATTTGACTAGTTGACCATTGACCATTGATTGACTGATTTATGTAACTTTTAAATAAGCACAAAAAAGCTAAAGCATTGTTTTTAGATATGAAGCCAATTAAACATTGTTGCTAAACTCAACTGTTTGGTTTATAAAGGAGATTTCCATAATTATTACAAGAATGAGTTGAATGAGTCATTGTCAATAGTACATAATCATAGTGTAATAGTTAAATGTCTCCTTAAATGTTATATTTTAAAAATTTATGATGCTGTCATCCACTCTCTTGAATAATGACATCATCTTCTAGCAGAAAAATTGCTGCTGTTTATGTCACTAATTAAATATCATTTAGCATTATATGAGATCAGTTTCAAAGAAAGCAACGAAATTAAATGCAGTTTATTACAGCCGTTCTTTATTCAACATGAAGCAGAACTTTCTGTGTATATTTCAGATATCAGGAGATATTTTAACAAAAAAAATTAGTGTCTACAAAAACCAACCATACATAGTGCCACTTGCCCCCAGAGCACTGTTTTAATGCGGCTAAGGTGTTTTGTGTGGTTTTTAGCATCTTGCTGTGCAGTTGCTAAAGTGTTGTGGGTGGTTGCTAGGGCCTTGCTAGAAGGCTAAACACCCTAGCTAGGTGGTTTCTATGTGGTTATTTACTGACTCAAGTCTATGTCTGGATTTTTCTGCTGAGGGTTCTTGGGAATGTTGTTTGAAACAATATCATCATTTTTGCAATTCAGCTTGTTGATGCTAGTGATGCTAAAATGACACACTTCACGTTTAAATATTTGGCTTGGATTTTCCACTTTGCCCTACTGTAAATTTAGCAGCTGCTGACTGCATGTATTGCACAAGCACATTCAGAGACGTCTAATGTCTGGTGTAAATATCTATAACGTAACTTATATCACAACATGCCACATCACTCATGTAACTAAATCCCCACATGCCTGTGGATTTCAGTCAGTTTTTTTTAAGACTGGTGGTCACGAGCAGTAATGAGCTTGAAGAGACACAGCTGCTCATGGTGGACTCATATTAAATGAACATCTGAGACCTTAATGAAGCAGAAAACGACAACCGAGATGACAGGATGTTGTGGTCAGCACTCAACAGGCCTCCACTACATTTATCATGTACCCACCAGAGCTCTACAGCCCACAGAGGAACAAGAAGTTGTGTAAGCTCAAATTCGATCAGCCTGGTTTTAATGGATGTGTTTGACAAGTTAAGGCCTGAGAAATGTAAAAATGTCTTCATGTGTTGATTTATTCATGCACCTCCAAGATGAATGACACTTTTGCTAATCTGTTGATTTACATTTTTGTGCAAGCTTCCAAAGGTATAAATGATCTTTAAGATCTCTACATTTAATATGTAACAGTGTTTCCTGGTGTTTATTGGTCATTATCAGTTCTTCTCTAAGTTAGTTAGCCCCTCCTCCGTTTCCTTGGTTTCCTATAATGTTCCTAAAGTGTTTTGTCTGGTTAGCTCCTTAATTCATATTATCCCTATCTTCCTTAGTTCCTGGTCCTGTCTTAAGTGAATGTTAAGGTGTGTGGTTCATACGTTTCTTCCGTGGTTTATAGATTACAGACTATAGATTATTATATAGATTATAGACTATTTTTGTTCATTTATCATCTCTTTGTATTTTTGTCCTAACCAACCGTGACGTGTATAGTATACAGCATGAATAATTATCACAAGAACAGCATGTCAATATACCTCAAACCAAACTCCTATTCTGGCCCACCTCAATGAAACACTTTCAGATGGAGTTCAACATGAGGAAGGTCATCTCTGTTCATGTGAACACATAACATTTCACGCTAAAGCCTTTTCTTTCACGGGTAACAGCACACTGCAAAGTCACCATATGGGGAAACGTGAGCCAAAAACTCAATTCCAGATCACTCGTGCACTGTTCCAGCCCAACCGTAGCAGCGGGATATAATTAGATTGGAAATTACAGAAAGTTACAGGGAGCTAAATCCTCCCATGGATTACGTGGCTATAAATGTCTTGCAAAAGCCAGTGGATGTATCACCATAGCAACAACCCTCTTCTGCGTTCTATTTAAAGGCAAGGAGGAGAATAGTGGAGTGAAGGGGGAAAAGAGCAAACATAGCAATTTTAGCACTGAAAACGTTATTTAACATTATTCATATGTTATTTAAATGTTTTCCATGCACTGTTTGTTTTGGCTGCGCAAGGACAAAAGGTCAAAGCAACCGCATAATTCATCTCATTTTATCAATGGAGTAATTCTCAAAACAAATATAAACAGTCTTTGAATGTTGAATAATGCTGTAAATTAAACTCTACTTGTAATTAAACTCTTAGAGTTCAAGAATGTTTCATAGATTTGATGAGATGACATGGTTACATTCCAGATGTCACTGAGGAGGTTTTACACTCAATGTTTAATTTATTTCAGTTTTCAGTTTCTTTCAATAGCTGTGACCTTAAAGTTAATTTACCCAGTATCAAAAGAAAATGTAAGTTCATGACAGCTTGAAAGTAGATTTGAATGGCAGATCCAATCAGACAACATGGCAAAGATCAAAATGAACATAATACAGTCACAGAGCACAAAATCTGTTCATGCGGTAAGGGCAGTAATAGTTTTACAGCTTTACAAATGTAAACTTTTTTTTGTATTGTGTTTTATCTTATGCAGATATTGAGACATTGTTCATAATGACCTCTAAATAACATTATGTAACATTCATGGGTGAAATCCCCAATATAAAAATATAAATGTGCTTCTTTAAATTTTAAAAATGTCTTTCAAATTATTCACTTGACTTGACATGATTGTTTTTCATTTCTTCAAATTTTCATTTTCATGTGGTCTGAAATTGTTTTTTTACACGTTTTGGGAGGCACGTAATATTGTAATATTGAAGATTGCAAAATACAGGAGTTTATGTAAATATTTACTGTAAAAAATACAGCAATTGAAACATGAAAAAAATGCATAAACTTACATAGATTTGCACATTTTCTTGTTAAAAATGTTTAACAAAATATTTATCGATGATCATCTGGCACATACAGTTTCAAATCTGTGCAATTCTGTCTATGTTTTTATTAATATTGCATTTCCCTAAAAAATTAGGGAAAAGATTTTGCTGATCCATGTCTTTTCTGTAACAAATTAAACCCGTATCGGTCAGACGATCATCACATAGGAAGTTTTAATAAAATCTTGTGGCCACAACATATTATCATGTTACCACAATTTAACATGTCGTGGCCAACATGCAATGACAGTTCCACAAATTAATATTTTGTGGCCACGACATAGTATCATGTTACCATGTATTAATATGTTGTGGCCATTACAAAACTAAGTTAACCGAAAAGGTCCTTTCCCAGTAACCATAGCGATAACTCTATTTGTGGCAAAAATGTTGTGATGAAGGCATGGTAATAAGTGTCAAAACTTTTAAAGTATATAAAACTAAAATAAACAATTTAAAACCCATAACATGCATCTAATAAAATTGTTTTTATTTTAATTGATTTTTTTTATTATTTATTATTTTATTGTTACAGTTTTATTGGACAAGCCCTATGTGTGATAACTAGCTCCTAAAATGATGGCAGCCATAATGATGGCGGAATAAATATACTAAATGTCACATTTGCCAAATAACACATGCTCTTCCTTTAGACAAAATAAGAGCTTGGTGGGAAGAAGGTTCAGTTGAGCCCAATTACTTGGGTTCGTTGGGAGGGTGATGTTAATACCACTCATGGTTTCAAAGCAGGAGAAAAAATAAAATTGCTTTGTCATAAAATCCATTTCCCTTTATGAAGAATTCATTGCTCTTGTGTTCTGCTGCTTCTAAAAGCCACAGAAGTTGTCGATTAGGGTGAAATCAATACTATGTTGAGGACAGTCTGTGAATAATCAAAGAGAGATTGAGGACCCTGGAGTAAATGTACCCCTCTGTCTGTGAAGATCTGTGTCAGTTTTGTGGAGTCTGGGTTAAATGGTCTCAAGAGAAATCAATAACATTGGCTAATTTGCCTCCAGATTTCCCAGGCTTGGTGACATGGAAGAGCTGGATGGCTAAGATCACAAGCTTTTGATGAACACTGCAAAGCACAAACCATCAGTAAACCTCTGTTTATTTTCTATCTCTGCTGTTTCTGCACCTAATTTTTATATTTTATATGACTTGTATATTTTATGTTCAAACAGAGCGGCTGATGTTAAATTATGGCTAAAACAAACACTTTCATTTGAAACTCCTCTTTTGCCAGTCAGTGAAGGAAGCTGGAAGATGTTAAAATGGAAACTAATTCACAAGCAAAGATCAGTCTTCACAGATCAGACCTACAGCACGAGCCACACCAGTGATAGGAGAGAAATGGGTTTCATTAATTTTATAAAAAATTTTAAAAATATATTTTTTTCTATTTTAGATTGCTTCACATTTCAAAAGACAAATGAAGTGTATTTTTTAAACAATGCAAAACTAAAAAAAGAAAACTAATGGGAAAAATATATTCAGAAAAAAGGTGTGGGGTCACTGTTGTGCCCTGTTAAAAATAATTTCTACATGTCCTGGAGGTAGTTCTGGAACAGAATTGTGTTGCAGAGAGAAAGAGTATGACAGATATAAACATCTGATCATACTTTGTGGAGCAACTTCTTGAAGCCTGATGTGGTAATTGCCAAAAATGTTTGTTTCTTTAATTATTGTAATTTTATTCACGCAAACAAGCAATATTAACAAGCAGAAGACATCAGCTCACATGACAGATGAATATCAAACTCTTGTCTCACATGTGACCTTTCTTACAATCACAGTTGCCATGGCAGCAAAGTGAAAGAGTAACAGGTGAGTTCTTTCAAAAGGTGAAGGACACACAGGAGAACCAGAAGGAATCAATAAGGAATCAACACAGGAGAGCTCACTGGCATGGAGTAACAAGATGTCCTTTATGAGAAACAAGACTGGACAATAAGTGCTGGCTCTGTGTGTGTGCTTATAACTGGTGAGATAATGGGTTACAGGTGATCAGTATTTTGTATTGCTGTGATATGGTTGGCTGTGAGAAAGGCGTGGTTGATTGGTGGCTGGTGATTGGCTGTGAGAGAGGCGTGGTTGATTGGTGGCTGGTGATTGGCTGTGAGTAGAGCCTGGCAGATTCCTGACAGTTAAACTTATTGCCAAAATAAATTCTGCTGATTTACTGCTTTGTGTCATTTTGCAAACCTCACCCTTCAAAGGCATGTCAACCAATCCAATGTCAGCAGAACTGAATATCAAAAATTGCTCATAATATAGCTCTGTTGGGGTCAATGGGGTCAGCTATTGGTAGATGCCTGTCAAATTTTAAAACGACATTTCTTACTGTCTGCTTGCTTTTACATCACAACTTAAGATCAATAGCGAAGGGGACTGGGCTGCTCATTTTTGTCATTTTGTGATACATTTTTGTGTTATCATTCCGTCATTTTCATACAGCTCAAGAATGGTAAATCAATTGCTTATAAGACATTAAATATGGGTTTTCTAAAATGCATTTTATGTTACAGAAACTAGTGTTGAAAATAATGATAGTGATGGTCGATGGTGACCATCTACATCCTTCACGTTCATTTAGACATGCAGAGCTCCCATTGCTGTCCATAATAAAGCAGCTCACAGCTCACAACATCCATCTATCCATTTAAAGCAGAGTTTCTCCCAGAGATCTTGAGGCATAAGTTATGGGGGCCGATCCATCAAAGTCCCAAGTGAGTGATGATGTCATCACCACAGGCTATCTGACTGAATGTAAATTGTTTTGTCAGTTCTCTCAGGAATAAAGAAGAAAAATCACTTCAAACATTTCAAGCTGCCTTCTCATTAAAAGATTGTTCACTTATTATTTACTCATCCTGTCATTCTAAACCCATATAACTTTCAAGTAACTATTCTGTGGAAGGAACCCAAAAGATGTTTTTAAGAATGTTTTGCTCTTTTCCACAGAATGAAAGTGGATAATGACCAGGTTCCAACTCCAGACATGACCAAAATACACTTCAAATACTTAAATACCTAAAGTAAATACTAAATACTTTAATACACAAAAAAATGGTCGAACTCATGCACTTTTGACCTCATATACCTCATGTAGATCAATTGGCAGAGCATTGCATTAGCAGTACAAGGTTTGTGAGTTTGATTCCCAGGTAGCATATATAATGTATAAAAATGTATACCCTAAATACTGAATACTAGTGAGGAGTGTTCACTCCTCAACAGTAATGGGTTAAATGCAGAGGTCACATTTCGGGTATGGTTACCATATCTGAAAAAAACATGTCACTTTCACTTTAACTTTACTGCTATCACAGCTACAGTCCACCCAATGTCTACATCCCCTGGCTGAACGTGGCCTGTCTATTTCAGCTCGTACTGTGTGTAAGTGACTGCCCCTTCCATTTTCTCTCCTTAACTTCCCTCAGCGGTGCCTCTCAATGGCCCATTTCACCAATTACTGTTTTCACTGAATCAATTGAACCCCAATTGTCTGCTTTTTGGGAGATAATTTGTAGCGAACTGGGGCCCACTGTGTCTCCAATGTACTCCAGCAGTTTAATTGCTATAATTATGGAATTACTACTGCAAATGAACTGCCCTGTCGCCATGGCACCGAATGAATGGAGATCTCCAGCTAGTCTGTGGAGCACCAACAGAGACAGTGATAAGCCTCAAGGGAGAAATAGAAACGCTAATGGGAGCTAATTAACCAGCTAGTTAAAGTCCATCTTCTTTTTTTCTTCTTTGCTTCTTGCTCTCGTTTTTATTTGAAGATTTTCAACATAAAAACCACCCTGATAGAAATTGCAGTTTAACCCTGCTAGCTTTGGAACATGGTAGCTGGTTCAAATTTTTGTATTTTGTTGCTGGTCATTTGCTGATTAAAGCAGGTGAATTTCCAGCCATCATGTTCTAAAAAGCAGCTTGACCACCCTAAGGTGGTACAACCAGCTGGTTATTAGCTGGTGTAAATAGTTTTAAATTGGTCATTAGCCTGGTCTGCTGCTTAGACAAACCATGAGCCAGCTATTGATCAAAAAGCAGTTATTCTTTGTCATGATTCCTTTTATGGAAATGTATGATATACATTATATACTATGGCATTCCTGGTATAGAATGTATATTTTTTTGTTCAGTAATAAACAATGTTTCAGTTGGTATCTATGTTTTGGTCATTTATTATTAATTTATTGTTATAGACCAATTGAATTTTTTTTTTCTTTTATGTGCTCCATAGAAAAACAAGAGCAAATGGGTTTGAAAGGCAATGATGTTTGCTAAATAAAGACTGAATAATAATTTTTGTGTGAATTATTTATTTAAAATAATTAATCTAAATTATTCCAAAGAGATTGCGTTTTTGAACAAAGATACAGCAGTTCTATTCCCTCTGTTAGGAGCCATGAAGGGATGAGTGAAGGAAAACTCTTCTTTGCCCTCTGGAGTTAATCCATCACTCACAGGGAGGCTGATAAAGGATGTCACATCACTGAAGTCGGTTAGGATGTGGTTGGGTGCTCAGGGTGGCAAGGACATCGGCAGGCTGAGGTATTTTTGAAGGCAGGCCACATCCTGGCTGACTCATCATTTCTCAGTGCATTCCAAGACACAGGAACCTTTTACGCTGTGAGTCCATCTGCTTGGCCGTGTAGCCAAAATAAGTGGGTGCAGACACCCACCAGTGTGACCTTACAGAGCAACACGGCCAGATGGATCTCAGGGGAGGCATACTGGAACCGGTGCACCTAAGATGAGTAGCATCAGATCTCCATGGTCATTTATATTACATGGTTTATCATTATTTGCTGTCAGAAATGACTTTGTCTTTCTTTCATAAGGTCAGAACAAATCACGTTGTCGTCTTATAGCTGTGATGTCACTTACTTTACGTGTGATTTTTGACAACAAATGTTCTTTTTGAAATGGAGCCCCATTTCCAACCAGCAGATTTAGGAGGAAACTTTTGTATGAAGTTTGGTTGGTTTTGGCCCATTTAGCCCCTGCTGGTCTGTCAAAGATACACCATCTGGTTCCAAAAAGTACCTTTCTTTAATAATGGCCATCGATAATGTGAACACCCCTAGGCAGAGACGACTCCTCAGGTAAATATAAAACATACTTGATGCACTAAAAAATACTTAAATACAGGTTTTACAGAATACAGATTTTATTTACCAGTGTACTTTATTGCACTATTTAAAGACACCATTAACATGTAGTTACGTATATCATACAAAGGAAATATTAACTATATAAATACATGTTGTATATTTTTATTATACATTATTCTTATATTTTAAATAATTCAGTATATAGTATATTTTCCATATATAATGTGTATATTTATTAAGTGTATGGGTTTATATAAAAGATGGGTTTAAGTGTACTACAAATGGTAACCAAATGCATTTTTAAATAAAGAGAAAATATGTCAGAAGCATTTTCGTTCATATCCATAGTATCTTAAAATAGCACAGTTAAGTACACTTAGATGTTCTTAAAATTATCTTAAGAAACATTATATCAGTATATTAAGTACATTAGTGTGTGAAAATAGAGCACCTTAAATAAAGTTAAATACAGTGTTTTTAGTGCACTTTTTTCACCTGGGTCTGTGACTCTATTTGAGAGCTGTTTAAATTCTTTAACAATAATTTCTATTACAAGGTAATAAGCCACAGATGGTTATAATTAAAAGGTATATCAAACTGTAATATGTGCAAAGGTACCTAACAAACTTTCATTTTAAGGCCTCTGCTATTTTGATTCCATATATGATGTCATAACAGTCAAGTTAGAATTTCCAACTTGTAATTGTGCGTTTGATGCAGACATTAGTGGTTTGTTTAGTAGTAGTTTGTCAATTGTGTGTTTACAGCCATAATTATGGCTTCACTTACACCTAAATCATTAAAAAAAGTCACCTAAGTTTATGTGATATGCAGAGGAGAGCAGAAAAAGTTACGTTTTTGTGCACCACCAGTATTTAGGCTTACAGATTTGCTTTTCTGTTCCTTTATTCCACCTTTTTTTCAAGAGTCAGTAGAAATCAAAGACTGAATAGCTAGTCATGAACAGTTCTTGTTTTATTAGCATATTTTTTTCAGGCTTTGACAGCACATGGGCCCCTTGCTGTCTGTTTGTGTCTCTCTTGGCCAAGCAGCTTATGGTGTCTTCAGCTACAAGCGGCTAATTAATCATGGTGGTTTAGCATTTCAATATCTCCTGCTGAGAAAGCAGAAAAGTTGTGAGGAAAAAAGATGCTGGATTGCTAAGCATGCTTCACGTATGCTCTTCAGAGGTATGTGAGATTTCAGATTGGAAAGTGATCATGTTTAGATACATAAGATAGCTTATGTATCTGTGTAAAGCAGGTTTTTGCTCTATACAAAAACAGGAACATTAGACCACTGTCAAAATTCAACTTCTTTGCCCTTCCCTGCATGCATCCATCAAAAAGATTCTAGTCATATCTGTCATAATACATTGTCTATCCCTGTGAACCTGCAACACACTGGCAAGATCTGCATGAGACAGAAAGTTACATGATTCATGCACTTTTAAAAGAAAACATTTGTTCTTTGTAAAATGTAAAGGAATCGTTTGCTCACAAATTAAATTTCTGGCATTATTTACTCACCATCATGTTGTTCCAAACATGTGCTGATGCTCCCAAATTTTCATTTGCATCCACATACACTGTAGGTTACGCCTAGTTTGATGTCATTGATTTCAAGCAGGTCGATATTGAAATATTGAAATTCTGCAATAAAAAATTAAATGTAAAAAGTCAGAAAATGTTTTATCTTAGATAATTTCACAGGACATTACCCTTAGCTTATATCACCTTTTTTATAAAGTGTGTCCAATGTCTTCAAATAAGAAGAACAAAAAAAAAGAAAAAGGAAAGCGTTTTATCCACAATGGAATTTTACACTCTGACTGAATTTTAAGCTTAACAAACAGCAAAGCTTTTTGCTTGCCACCTGACACTTCAGTCAAAAATACACCACAAGGTCACCAAACAGTATTTGCCATGAGACCTTTAAGATATTATTTTAGCATCTATCTTATTCAAAAATATTCTTAAGGCTTTCCTGTATTAGGCCATGTCAATTTGTTATATATCTTTTCATAAAAGCACTAAGACTAAGGATCAAACTCTATGTATTTGGCTAATTATTTTTCAATTCCACATTTATGGGTTTTTAAATGTAAAAAATGTAGTCGGGCCAGCAGTATGTAAAGTTTGTAAAGCCATGCAAGAACATGCAGAAGACAACTCTGGAGGAAATCATGTAGTTGTAATTATTATTTGCATTTATGTTGGTAAATAAGAGGCAGCTTCACTCCCAGAAGTCTCAGGATTTTTACGAAGTGTCTTAAGGCTGTCAAGACTGCCAAGCTGACAGATCAGGAATCACAGAGCCAGCAGTATGTATGAAGTCGGTCAGCTTTTTAGGACTGCTGAGTCAAAGAAGAACAGAAAAAATCCAGGAGTAAAAAGACTGTAGGGACCAAGTTAGCTGAGAAAACTCTAAACTTAAAGCTGAGCAAGGGGCCTTTAAAAGAAAGTGCTTGAAACAGAGAACGAAGATGAAGAGGTCTCAAAGAGAACTGTGAGCATCTAAACTGTGAGCACAAAAGTTTGACAAAAAAAGGACAAAGGTCCGAAAGGTCGGGAGATCTTGAGAAAACAAAAGCAAAATCTAAAAGTGCGAGTGGCTTGGCAAACTGTAAAAACACTTTTGATGAAATGCTGCAGATATTGACAGTATTGGTTAAACCCATTTTTATGAAGTGTCTAGCTCCACCTTGTGGTCCAAATGGTGTAGCCCATTTAAACCCTCTGCTGACTATGGATGAGTCGTATACAAACCAATGCAAATTGTTTAGTTTATTCATCATATGAAATGTGAATGTTTATTTTTTATGTTTATTTGTCTGTTTGTTTATATGTCTGTTTTATTTATCTACTAATGTTCAACTTGAATCAAAATAAAGTCATAACTTGTGTTTTCGAGAACAAAAAGTAAAAGTGAGAAATTGAAGAACCTGTCTTGTCATAGACAGGAAAAAATGTAAATGTAAGTTAAGTGTAGGAAGAAATCAAGATTTAATAGTTTCGTTGTAGCATTTTCCTAACTTTCACAAACTTTCACCTGTGTCCTATGTTGGTTTAAACATCTTTATATTTGAATTCAGTATATTAGTATTTGAGTAAGCCTGTGTCATGTCTGACTGCATATATGACTGTATAGCTGCATCTTTCCAACTCATTTGTTTAGAATTTTCCAACCGCGGCTTTAGGCTCTACAGACAGACAGACAAATACAATAAATGACAGTAATCGCCGAAGTAAACCTG
>JAZGTK010016460.1:0-12723 GCA_036877625.1 Ambastaia sidthimunki
TGCAGCTTTAAGGAATAATTAACTTTGCAGGGAATAAACTGTACCAACATTCCAAAAAATAAACATTGTCCTATTGGCCAAGGGCACAAACTCTTGGTAATATTTAGTGGCTACAGCTTTTGACAGTGTGATTTATCTATGCAGTCTCATTTGCAATAAACATCCCAGGGCTCCTTGTTTCTCCATAACAGTTAATGATTTGGTCACATAACACATACCTCAGTGTTCAGAGCCCCAAGCCATCACAATGCTCTTTTTGTTTTAAATGAACTCTAGGAAAATTTAAATACAGACAAAACTCTAGATAAAATAACCACGGCTGCAACAAATAACATTTTTTCCTGACATTGGGAAAAGGCAGGCGAGCGGGTCTCCCATCTGGAAGCAGTTCAGGGAAGTGTTTCCATCTAGTTTTCAGCATGGAACATTAGCAGAGATCACTTCCTCTATACAGTCTGATTAAGGCAGTTTGATTATCAGTTCAGGCAGGACAGTTAAACGGTGTGTTTCATTAACTGCCTGCTTAGAGCTGTCACAAAGCCAGTTTGATAAGAGCTGGTTACCTGTATTTATCCTCACTCACCAGAAACTCACTCCCAATCAACATTCATCATTAGCATTAGTCCTCAATTTCTGATCTGTGATTGGAAAGATTTATACAATAAGTGTATAACTATAATTATATATTAATTTATATATAAAATGTCCAATTGAAAATACACCCACAAGTAACTTCGTTTGTATTGCATGCATAAATATACACGCATGGTACTTGGCATATAGGAAAAGTTATGAGTAACACTTTTTGTGCTAAAATGGAATAAAAAGTTGACCACAAAAAAAGAATACATCCAAAAGTCAATAAGAATGCAATTATTATAATTCAAATTCAAATATGAAAAACGTGTTGCCTTTAGCAGTAGATGGTGGATTATAGTTTATATTACAAATGTTGAAGTGCATCATGCTCACTTCATAGTTTTTCCTGCACTATAGGACAACAGCTTCAATGCTTAAAATGGTTTCAATGTACTGAATTTTTCTCAAATGAAAACATAAGGCCTATACTGCAATTTGATTGGCTGTCAAACATCCAATCTGTTTTCCGGCAGAACCCCAAATGATGTTCTATTTTGCATGTCAATATAAACCAAGAAAAACAATATTAGCCTGGTTAATATATTAAACAAAGATTAAAGGATAGTAAAGGATGTCAGGCCTGAAAGGGTTAAAATTTTAGACATGATTGGCTGACTTCTCGAATAATTTTCAACTGCATGCTGAAACCATTATAATTTAATTTAAGCGCCCAAAACATGCTGATAGTGTTAACTGCACTTGTAAATATTTGGCAAACCCTAAACACTGTAGACCACTATGTTTGTTTGTATTACAGCTCAAGGGTGCCGATCTCATAGGATTTCAGACCAAAATAAGGTTATCAGTCAGTCATTAAGAATATTGCACACATCAAAACAACTGCTGAGCTCACATATGGTGTGGCGAGGCGTAGTTAAAGCAGAAATGATTGCTGGTTTAAACAGGAACAAGGTCTAGCATCAACATCAACATTGGCATACACTACCTTGTTACTGAAACTTAAGACTGTGCCAAGTCCATTTTGAACCTCCAAGGTTTTCTGGCTCCATATTCCTCACACTGAAGCTGATCACCAGCCATTCTTGTTGTGTATGTATAACTTGCTACTACTCAGGTCAAGTAACATTTGACCAAATATGGTTGTTGGATCTTACTTGCTCGGTCTCTGTGTCCTCTTTTCAGGCAGTTCCTGGACGTATCTTCCCAGTTCAGATCCTCTGCGTCCCATGAGGATTGTTTCAATATCTTCTGTCCCTGTTTTACATTCAGATGCTCAATACCCTCTGTGTTCTAGAAGCAGAGTGACAAATATAATTATCAGCTTTGGGGCAAAATTACACTGCAATTGTAACAAAATGTGCAGATATTGATACATATACATTTATATAAATATATATTAATGTTTATAGACAGACAGACAGAAGTTAACATACTTCAGAGTATTTCTATATACATACAGTATATATTTGTAATATTTCATCTATAATTCCCTGATTAGCTATACATTAATGTCAACAGTATTTACCAAAAGCATATGGCAAACTGTTTTAATAAGCCACGCCCCCTCAAAGAGATACTACTGTGCAGTTCTGTGAGAGAGGTCCAAAACTAGGGCAACTATTTTTCATTTTCTATTACTTTCAAAACAAATATTTTCATCAAGCACGGTTATGAAGAAAATTCTCTGTCTCACAAACATTGTGCACATTCTTGTCCACACTATGTAGTGAGGAAAATATTTTTCCATGGGGAGTTGGGCAATCTGTTGTCTTTGCCCTATCTAAAAAGCTCATTAAAAACCAAAAGCTACTAACAAATATGAAGACTAATATCAGATTTTGGAAAATTCAAAGGTTAACTACAGTGTCTGCAAAATCCCTTTACAATAAAGGACAATGATGACAATAATGGACGCTTTCAACATTCCATAAACTTTCAAAATAACATTTTTCTCACTTAATTGAAACGTTAAGGAAATGTTCTTACAACCTAAAATTGTTAGCTGGGATGTAATACGTGTGTATAAACAAATATTCTGGAAATTAAATTAATACACAGATACTGAAACGTTACATTTATGTTTACGTCACATTTACATTTATGTTGTTAACAGATGCTTCCTCACCAACCAATCTTAACATTCCTCGCACAAATGTTTTCCTCCTCAGACTTTATTTTGGCAAAAGCAATGGAAATGAAATCGAGTGATATTTTGAATCCTCTGCATTGTTGCACTTTAACTACTTGAACTGTCATATGTACATAAAAGAAAGCAATAAATAAAATAGGTTCATAAATTTGCTCCAATTACTCCACTTTTTCCTCTCCATGACGCCCATGTTTGTTTACTGACAGTGTGAGTTACACATAATCGTACAGGATTGTTTTTGGGCTCTGGTCTGTAGCACTGGTTTCTTTTGTTTAGGATTTGTTGTGATTGAGGACACAGTGTTCAAACTGTCCTCAGTTCACGATCGTGCTATCTGTCTGCATGCCTAAAAACACAGCACGCTGTCAGGCAGGGAGCCCTCTCTGAACCTACAGCTGTTTTTAGAGGACAGTTTTAATCAGTGCTAAAGTTTCCCCATGTATGCAAGTGCTACAAATTCCTCCAAAACACCCATGAGTGGATTCCTCTTCTGTCAGCGAGACACGTCACTGCATCCTTGTTTACATTTCCCCTGAAACTTCTATCTGTCATTCTCCTGGTGACATCATTGTTTGTTCATTATTTTCCAATGACTACTTGTCCTTCTATAAAAACCATTTCATCATTTAATTTGATTTAGAATGTCATGGTTTAAAACGTTTACTCAAAGGGTTATGTGATTTTTTGACCAATGGTTTACTTTTAAGCAATATACATGAATTACACACTTTAATTTTTAGTTTAATTGAGGATGTTGTAATTATTTTTTCCTCACATGTACAAACAACCCCCCACGACAACTCCACCTCACACACAGGGTCTCACACACATGAACATGTTTACAAACAGTTTCTTTTATGTAAGATATGAATCACACTGATTTCTGGGATGAATTATTTGTCTGACTTTATGCCAGTTAGATCAAATGACTGTCAGTAAAATGAACCTTATACCTCCAACGGGTTCAGAAGCGATACATATTGTTCTTCTTAGTTTGTTTCTAAGTTTACCAGAGTTTACATTTTAAACAAAAAAACAGAAACTCACTCTTTATGCTCTATGAATTACAATTATGGCCATGGCCAGTTTTTAAAATGTGTAACCATGTGGATAACTTTTGAACAAACAAAATTGTTAAGAAAACAACCAAAACCAGCTGGATTTCATCATTTGGAGCTAATGCAAATCTGTTTTGAAAGCTCTCAGAGCAAAACTAGCATACCGTAAAACCTAAGGAAGGTAAAGCTTGTGTATAACAAACAAAAAATAACTTATCAATTGCGTTATTCTACAATGGTCACAAGAACTTGATACATGTGAGTTACATCTTTGTTGAAGAAGCACAATTTGCATACCAAACAACTGAGTATAGAGGTGAAAGGTCAAAGAAGTCAGGGAGGAAATCTGTTTAGTTACTTACCCACTGCTGATTGGGTATGGCCAGAGAGGTCAGCATATCCGCCATAGCTCCCAAAATCTGATCGGTTCGTCCCTGGTTCTTTGGAAGAGCCTTCATATCCATGCAGTCTACGAGAATCTCTTTGGCTATTTTTCGTCCCTGCTTCAAAATCTCTCTTTTTTTATGGTTTGTTGTGCAAGAGATGAAGCTCAGTTCCAATTGTTATGATGGAACACCCTCGCAAGTAAATAATTAATTTGGAGTGGAATTGTCTGGTTTTGTCTGGTTTAAAGTGGATTTGAGGAAGAGAAAGGAGTTCTGTTCCAGACTGAAGTGTCTTCTCTGGGTCTTGTCCTGGACACAGGTGGAGTCTTGCTGTGGGTCAGTAAGGCCTCTCTCCCCCTCCTTCTCCCCCTAAAACAGCTCCAGAGTTCCCGGGAGTGGGTCTGCACCATAAAAAAGATGGTTTTCATCAAATTTTAGTCTCTCTTTTCCCCACGCTTTCCTTTCCTTTGAGACAAGCTGCTTGACTTCCAGACTGTTGATACTCTACTCCTTCTCTTTTAGAGATCTTTTAGCAATGCGAACAGAACATCTCTCACGGTTCAGCCTTTCTGGCTTGTCATTGGCTGTGTGCCTTTACCACCCCTTTAGCAAACTCCTCTCCACCCTCTCTACATCAGTTTCATCTTCTATTGTGCCTCCCTTGCCTCACACCCTCTAATTCTAAGAACAATTCCACCTCCTGCTCTATTTCATCACCCTGTAATTCCATCATCATTTGCTGGATGTTGTCTCTTTATTCCCCATCCGCTGTGACTGGATGACACACGGCTTGTGGCATGATATGAGCTACAAAGGCCAAATAAGGCAGCTGTGCAGGACTGAGGGTACCAACACAGAAGCAGTCAGATTATTCATACTGGCTTCCTGCTACTTAAATGCATACAGCAAGAGCTTGAGGGGCTGAGAGCAGCAGTGTGTTCAAGAAATACTTACATATGAATCTAATTGACCTATCATACGCTGGACACGTACACTGGCTTTTACTTGTACTTTCTATGCTACTGTTTATGCTGCCAAATACAGAACAACAAAAGCAAAACCTCTAAAACCTGCATGATAATTAAAACAATTCAACTCACTTAAAAGAAAGGCTTTAATTAATTGCTGTTTCTTTAATTGAATGAAACATGTTACACACAGGCTGCAGTGAAGTTAATTGCACATTTGGATCATTTAAACATTTATTGCTAATTTTCTATTATAATAAATGATATTTTTAAATTAGTTGAGTGAATTCGTTTTTAAATCGGTTGATAAATGAGCTAAATTATTGTGCCAATTTAAACGGAGAGGGAATGTTGTTACAATGCAATGAACAAAAACATTATTCACAGTGTGTTTAAGTTCCATTCTTTTTTTAGCGTCTATATTTCCCAGAATAAATGAGTGACCGTGTCAGATATACACACGTGGGTGGCCTGCAACATATATATGTGCTTTTCCATGCCGAGCAGACATACACATTCCAACATCTTCTGTTCGTTCCCTCTTCACCTGGCCCAGAGTCAGGACACATGTTTATGGAATTACAAATGTTGGTCTGCTCTCTCTCTCTCTCTCCACTGAAACTGCACACAAATTTGGGTCGAATTTTCCCCAGACAAATTCCTCTGTGATGGTGTATGTTCACGGACACTGAGTGTGAAAGGAGCAGGACAGAGGAGAGTGAAATGTGACTAGGCTGAGCCCCTCTGAGCTGGAGCCAAACACTGCAAAGATGGGCTGTGGAAACACTGCCAAGATTCTAATAATAACTCGGCACATGGCCGTCTTTAGCACTGCTTTTGTGACTAAACTTAGAGCTCAGCAGCCCGACCTCCTGCAAGCCCAGCACATGTATACATGCATGCACACACAAACATATCACGTTACTCATTACCCAACCAACCATTTTAAGTTTCCATTTAGTAACAAAAATGTTCAAAACGTCCAGTTTTAAGATGTTGTGTTAACGGTATTGCTTGGATACCAAAACATTTTTTAAACATTTAGTTAATTCTAACAACAGTTTCAATCCACTAACAACATAAAAAATATTTTTTTTGATGAATGGTATATAACATTATAATTAAAATAATAAACAATGTTTTTGGTAACTTTGAGCAAACTTCTGAAAAACATTAGCCAAAGTAGAAGAGGGATAAAACGGCAAGGAATGGCAAATCCTTACCAGAAAGACATCAAAGTTTTTTCATCAAAACTTTTGAAAAAGTTTTAAAAGTGCAACAACAACAACATGTAATTAGAATGAAATTAAGTGTGTATTTTACTTCGAACAAAATAATGGTGCTGTGGTATAATTATGCCAATTGCACATAATTATAATTAGAGTACTGTATGTGTTCTTACACAAACACACACATGTGCGCACACACGCACCGTTTGTATCATTTAAAAAAATTATAAAAAAATAGTTAGTGACTGACAACTAAACATTGCTCGTCTGCATAGCACAGAGTTCACGATGGTCAGACGTCTGTCATTAATTATAGTTATCTAAACATGCTTGAGGAGTTAGAACATCTTCATGAAAAGTTACATATCAAAAATAAGCCATGCCAAAAATGAGTAGCTGTGCTCGGGCTGATTTTGGTACACAGAGTACCCTGACAAAACCAAATAAACAATCCAGTAGCTGGAGCACTGATGCACTTTGCTGCCCTCTACTGGTGCAATGAGGAAAAACGCCAGGAAAAAAAACATCGTTTCATAGCAGTGACCATAAATTAAACAGGATACACTGAAACGTATCGTTTGTGTGATGACTATAATGTTTAACCAGATGCATGTTTTAACAAACACATAAAAATCCTATTGCTCAATAAACATTTCGTTCCGAAAGTAAAAGCGTCCCTCGTGCATTAGTTCTAGGTCAGCTGAGCTTCCCCTCATTCATTTCCTGTAATAACTTCTCTTCAGGTCTAGAGTCTGAGAAAATCATTGTAGCTGTCCTTCTCCTGTTCTCTCAACTCGTCCAGCCAACCAGTCTGATGCACTAAAACTACTGACAGCCCAGCTAACCATTTTAGGTTGCAAGAACATTTCCAGAACGTTTCCCTAACAATACAAAAACATTATGTTATTGTTAAAGTTCTAGGAACATTCAAAACATCCAGCTTTCTATACGTTGCATTAACGTTATTCAACACATTTTCTGTATATATTTTCTGTGTATATATATATATATATATATATATATATCTACTAAAAAATAACATTTGTGATATGATATATAAACACCATCAAAAACGTTAACATTACTAACTACTAACATTACTTCAAGAATGTTATTGACAACTTTAATAGAACTTTTACAGAACATTAGCCAACATTCTGATAATGTTGCCTGATAATCCTTGACACAAATCCACATTTTTAACATTTCTGAACTATGTTTATGTTCTTGTAAAAACTAACTGTAAAGCCACTTTATATTTAAAGTGTGTCATCCTGTATTTCAGTAACACACTGTAACAGCACAGCTTAATTCATACATTTCACCATAATTTAATTGTTCAATTCATTTACAATCTCTGCCTGGGACGCTCTGTTCCAGTCACTGCTGTTCTGTTTATATATTTCATTACAATAATTTGAGAAACAGTGCGTTTTGTGGCTCACCACCAAATGTGCCAGCCCCACTTGCTGTATGAACGTAATTGAGTTTGAAATCACTGGACTGGATCATTGGAGTCTGTTTGCTGTTGTTCACAATGCCATGCCAAGCACAAACGCCCTCCTTTGTTTTAAGAGTTTCTGCTTTCTCAATACAAAAAATGTTTCCGAGACGTGTTTCAGAACAGTGTTTGAAATGTCTCATAAGGAGGATTTCAAAAGGGCATTAACATAAACAGAATTACAGTTAATTTCATAATTGTTTTAAATAAAGAGAAAAATAATTACGTAAGACATGCGGGAAAATAACCTTTTCTTTTTAGTAGTTACAGATTTAAAAGGCCTGACTTAATTATTAGCCAATCTACAAAATTGACAAGCTGTTACATATTCGGTTAGATTAGTTTCAATCGCTGCGTCTCCAGTTTTTCATGCGGCTTCAAGATTTGTGACAGAACGGGGTTACCTGAGGTTTGACTGAAATGCTTAATCGTGTTTAAATTGGCTGAAATCCACCAGATTCTGATCCACAGCTATTTAAATCTATGTAAGACATGCACAATTTAAAGGCATGCCAAGCGCGAATGGACAAAAATGCATCCAATCAGGTCACTGAAAAATGATTTAGGGGCCATGCAATGATAATAGCTTACATACATGATTAAAACGCACATGCATTTTCCCACATACACATTCAGTAAATGTCATACACATGACATTTACTGCTTTACAATTTTTAATTTCCTGTGCTTGTGTTTTTCTGGGTAAAAAAACTAATTCCCAGTTTTTCATAATTCCCAGTTGCACAATAGTTCCTAAAAAAAGGAACCATTTTTTGAATGGAAACATGCAGAACAGAGGAGAGAAGTAGGAAGGATCTCACAACCGCAGATTCCTGGCAGCTGCCATTTCTGCATGTTAATCCACAAATCCCCAGTAATCAGGATAAGAGGGGGGCATGCTGCCTGTCTTACCAAAGCACCTGTGTAAAGATTTGGAAGGATTCCTCAGCGATCGGAGGCCTAATGTCCGAGCGGGCTCCGAGGGCTGGGAGGAGGGGACAGGCAGTGACACCACTCTGTCCTACGAGATCAGACAGTCTACAGTAAGAATCCACAGCAAAAGGAGCTCCCGGACACGACAGGAGCGATGATCTGACCACCAAGAGAGAAGTGGAGCAAATGAAAGCAGCTTCTGTGCGCTCTGAACGGTGAGATAAAATGGATATGTTTATTGATTTGGTGCATTTTGCAAAGTTGGGAAAGCCGCATAGGCTAACTGCTTCTAGACATAAAAGTAATGCAGTAGAGAAGAAAATACATTTATACTGAAAGACGTTGCCAGTACAAATTCATGCTAGTGCTTTTGCTCTAGATGGTGGTGTGGTATATTACTCTTAATTAGCTGGTTAATATAACCAACAAGAGTTAAAGGTTTGTTACTGTGTATACTATGTACAAATGAAAAGAAAAAGATATATACTTATATATACTTAAAAAGACGTACTTTATACTTACAGACTTTATACTTTACAGACGTACTTTATACTATGTATATGTATACTACGTACTTTATAGTTTATACTATATATACTTAGACATTTTATGCCATTTTATGTCTTTTAAATTTAAATGTACTTTACCCATGTGATTAAAAAAGCGCTATATTATGTTTTGGCTGTCAATAGGACACTGTTGCTGTAACTCTGAGCTGTTGGGCTACAGAAGCCTGTAGACTTGAGATCCTGCTCTCACAACACAGACTGTTTATGTGCAACTAACTGGGAATGTTTTCCCATCCTCACTACTTCCCTCTGTCTCAGCCTCTCTCACACAGACACATACACATAGACACACACACACACACACACACAGAGCTTCTCTGTGAGTCTGCACTGGTTACACGGTGCCACCAGTAATAAGCTAAATATAGCTGGGAAAGCACCGTGAGAGCAAATGCATTTTTAAAAAATCTAATTATGTATAGTATCTTTTTTGCATGGAGAGATTTAGGCAACAAACCTGACATTGCTTAACCACAAATTCAGAACAAATTTGTATCCAAACGTGAGCAAAACCTCTTTTTTAGAGTTAGGATTAGAGTGTGGATTAAGGTTAGGTTGGTTATATTGTTTAGAAGCTGTGTATAAAAACAATAGAAGCCTATGGAACGTCCTTATTTACATGGATAAGTAAATGTGTGTGTACATTTTAAAAAGTTAGAAAAAAATACTCACTCGGCAGAAACTTCTACTTAAAGCATAAGTGTAAAAGACAATCCCTGTAGAAAAACCTGGATTTAAATGCTTTGGTCGCAGTGTTAGTTGATATGATGATGATAGTTCCTCACTTCCTGGCTCACTTCGCATGGGGATCAATTTTCTGGTTACCAGTTTCACCACCACAAATAAAAGAGGTTTATCATTAGTGCACAATATCTCAAGTATTGCAATTGTCAATCCAGGGCAAATAAATAAAACATCCATTAGCTCTGGAAAGCCCACAAGATCTCACTTTGGATGTGGAAGAGGGCACGACCTTCCAGCTGGAAAATGGCTTAATTTTTTGTGTTTACTTGATATTTGCCAGCTGTAGGTAGACATGAGATTCGGTCTCTTAAAGGAACAGTTAACTCAAAGATTCAAACCGTCATCATTTTCTCTCCAGAGCCTCAAGTTGAACTATCTTCTCTTATGTAAATACAACATGTTTAACTTCTGTTGTTTAAAGATATTTAGGGGTTACAAAAATGTAGTTTGATATTCCCAAGGGGAAATTTTTCTAGCTATTTATGATTCTGATTAGTCAAGAGTTTGCCTGTGCTGACACATAAGCAGACAGGCGACACACAAGCGTGACTAAGAGGTTTTACACTCCTGTTTTATCTACTCCAGTTATTCAGCACCACACACTCTGTTCAAACCATTTACAGAACTTTCCCAGTGCTCATATTATTCTCATTATTGCTAACAACAGTAGAAAAAATGGTGCCTTTTGAATTGGATACTCCTCATTTTGCAATATTTTGTTTCATTTGGAACTCAGCGTTTGACTTTGGCATGTAGTTTAGCGTCTTGTCGACTAGCCTTGTTATGAACATTCAACACTATCAGATGTTTTCAGAAAGCCTGAACAAAAGTTCACAAGTTCCACCTCATATTCTTTCATAAAGTTCATTGCTTAAAACTGTGTTTTGCAAAAGTCAATGCAAAAAAAACCGTTTACCTCAGAGTCATTATCAGCTTTTTCAGGTCCAACACTAGAATATATAAATGAATAAAAAAAATTTGGGGGGGAATTTGAGAAGCAAAATTAATGTAGGAACTTTTTTTTATTAGATGTATTATGTTATAAATCGAATTTAATAATTGTTATGCAATGCTATGTTATGTGTTGAATCTAAAAACAAGTTTTACACAATTTTGCTTCTCAATAAATTTATCTAAAGGGAACTTAAAGGATGTTTAGATATTTTAGTATAGCAGATTAAAACACATGACAGTTTATATTTAAGTTACTGGAAAGGAAAGTTTCTTCTTTCCTACTATAGCACTACATAGAAATGATTATATAGAGGATATAGAAGGTAAATAATGAGCAAATGTTCACGTTTTGTTAGATGTAGTCTGGCTTTGTGTTTCTCTATACCGTGTTTCTCTATACCGTGTTTCTCTATACCGTGTTTCTCTATACCGTGTTTCTCTATACCGTGTTTCTCTATACCGTGTTTCTCTATACTGTTGCATCACAGGATCCAAAGCAGAGAGGATGCAGATGATGTCGAGGTGTCTGCTGAGCGTGTGAGTTCTGGCTCGTGCTGGCCAGATGGCTGACGCTAAAGTCACGGTGCAGGATGATCCAAACCTGGGCTCTGGTCCAGATGAGGATGTCTCTGAGCTGTCAGTTTCTGAAAAAGATTCTGATTCCGGGAGTGTGCTGTCCGATGACTCCGTGCTCCCTGACTACGAGCGGGAAGAGGCCAGCGGAGGTCCTGCCAATGCCTTGTACCAAGCCTGTGCCAGGAACGATGCGGCAGCCCTCTGCGGAGTTCTGGAAAGAGGCGTTACAAGAGATGAAGTCATGGATCTAAACAAAAATGGCAGGGTAAATAGTCCCGGTTTCATAGTGGTGATTAAATATTGTCATTTGAAACTGAAATGGTTCATTAACTTTATGCACTCTTGAACTCTGTTTCCTGATAGACCTGTCTGATGTTGGCAGTCTCTAAAGGGTTTGTGGATATTGTGTACGGACTGAACCAGTGTCCGTTTCTGGATATAAATCACCAGGATAATGATGGCAACACCGCGCTCATGATCGCTGCACAAGCCGGTAAGCGTTTCATTAACACATTATCCTGCTGCTAACAACAGCATTGATGGGTACTAGACTGGTCTACCAGTAAGACCACCAGTCAACCAGAACTAAACTACATAAACCTGCCTGGATAAGCATGACAATTCATACTGGACCTATGATCACCTTATAGCAATAATGATTTATAACTTTATAACTATAGCTGTGGGGTCCGATATCCTGGGAAATATCACTTTATTTGACTTTAATATATGAAATGAAAAGTATGTAAAAAAAATTGTATTCTACGTTTCAAACTGAGATGGTGATAAAGAATTGAAAGTTAAGGATTGCAGCTTTAAACAGAACAAATATGAGGCACTGAAGAGATTCAATATTATTTCTCATTACACCAAATACAGGTTTTGTCATCATTCTTACCTACATCCTGAATTTCTTCTCTGGAGTGGACATGGAGCTCAAGGACAACCGAGGCTTCACTGCCCTTCTCAAGGCTGCCATGCAGGGCAGCGATGACTGCGTAGCCTCACTGCTCATGGCTGGTATGTTATTTTTGGTCCATAATAGTTAGTTAGTTT
>JAZGTK010016461.1:0-12723 GCA_036877625.1 Ambastaia sidthimunki
TGCTGTCTGAGGTAGAGACTCAGTTGTCATATATTACTATATATCCATTATAGTTACTATGTATGTGCTTGTAATATTGTTATTGGTTTAGAACCAACAGAACAGGTTAAATCAGAAAGCTATGGGTGGAAGTCTTTTGACCTCAGCTGCATTTTAAGGAATGTTTGTCTTTGTTCTCATGATAACAAACCAAACAATAGAAAGGTTTGTGTTTTCACAAGACTCAATCAAGCATGTATGTGTGTGTGTGTATGTGTGTGTGTGTGTGTTACAGCTGAAGAAGCGGCCAGATGAGCAGACCACTTTAAAGTCAGTGGTACTGAATGGCCTGCTGCTGTGCGAAAATCTCTTTGACCCTTATCAGACGTGGAGGAGACGGCAGGCGGGGTGAGTGTGTGTTGGCTAAGAGCGTGTGTGTGTCTGTTTATTTGGCTGGGTGTTAAACCACAGCAGGAATGCATAGGAGCGATTAAGAGCAGCAGGCCCTGTTTCAGCATCACTTTAACAGTTAATAACACACCCAGACCTCACGTTCAAGTCCTTAAAGCCTTCTTATGCTCAGATGACTAAATTACCCACACATAAACTCCGCACAGCACGTAAGCCACGCTGCAGGCAACACTGTTCTACCCATCTGCTAATAGAGCATTCACAAACCACTACGTCTTATAACACAGTTCTGGCTTCTGATTGGATGAAAAAAGTCAAACTATAAATATGTTGATGAAAGAGAGTGAAAACAGCATTTAATGGTGGTAAAATGACTCTTGTGACTAATTGTGTCAGTAAATTTATCTTTAATAAAAGATACATTTTAAGTATATCAAATATTAACATGAAGCACTTGATGTGTGTGTGTTGTAGGGAAGAGGTCAGTATGCTGGAGAGAAGCAAGTATAAATTCTGTCCCCTTCTTCTGCCTGAGGAACTTCCTGTGCTGTTTCACGGTACGTCACGTTCTCCTGCCTTCCAATGCAGTGCATCCCTGGAACTGTCTTACATCACATCCTGGGAGATTTCACACTTCCTGCATCCCAGGAGACTAAATGTTATTTGTAACAAAATGGTGATCTGATCCCTATAGGCTAAATCCATTGTGATTAAGGGCTCTGTTTATCTCTTATGATTTACTATTGAATGTTTTCTGTTTTATTGCTTCTTGTTTAACAATCTTGTTTAACAGCAGAAGCTGAGGTTAGTTTGTCTCTGTTTGTAAATAGCACTGTAACTTATAGACATACTGGGAGGTCTCCATTTGTTTATGAGCTTTTTGATTTAATGCATAGGACAGTCTAGACCAATGGATTCCCAATTTCTGCTGAAAGAGTAGCAGAACTAGAAAGATGCGTATTAAGTATAGAAACACTAAGAAATATTTTGATTTTAGTTGTTTTAGCTTATTTTAGTGGCTAAAATAATTTTAAGTAATTTCCAGGCCCTCTTGAATGTTTGTTGAGGCCCTGCCTCTCTGTTTGAGAAACACTGCTTTAGACTAGTGATGCACTTATGCTGGATTAGTATAAGCAGTGATACTGAGGTTTTTAAACAGATTATCAGTTATCGGTCAGACAGTTGGAAACAGTTTATACTGGACCAGTCTTTGTTTATCTCTGGGTGTTTTTTTGAAGCATGTGGTCTTTCTGTATGGAAGAGAGAAGACAGAGTCTTTTATCAAAGAGATGTTTTGTGTCAAACGGTTTAGACATTTACAACAATAATGATGAATTCAGATTCTAGTGACTGAATGACTGTTTCCACCCACAGATAGTCTGCAAGACAGTGATGTCATACCAGAGCCTCTGGTGTTGAGACTGGTGCATCTACAAGGGGCTGTAATCAGTGGATGCAAGGTAACACCTGGTGTTGTCATCTGTCTCAGGTGATCTGACAGTGGTCAGATGAAAGGTCAGCATTTACATAATAATACATAGGCCCAGAATTGGGTTACACATTCGTGTGTGTGTTTGTGTGTGTGCGTGTGTGTGCGTGCATGTTTCAGAGAAACGGGCTTCTCTCCATCACCCCCCAGGCTGTGGAGGACCTCATGTCTGTGCTGCGATCCTGGTGCCTCCATCCCACCCCGTCCTCGCAGGAGCCCAGAGACCCTCAGCTGCTCAGAATGACTCTACGGTGCCTGACGGCAATGATCCACCTGCTGCATTCCAGCAGTCCGGACGAGAGGCAGGTGGAGATCCGGACCGTGCTGGACAGCTACTTCCAGCTGCTCAACTGGAACCGGCCACCAGACAGCCAGGAGGAAGATATTCTGGCCTGGGAGGATAATCTCATCGTCCTGCTTGAACATATGCTGAGTAAGAACACATTTCCCATCAGTATTTTGTTTCATCTACAACACAAGTACTTTTGAAGGGATACCATGAGTCAGTACATCATAATACATCTCTGAAGGTCATCACACTATTACATAGTTAAATTCTGCTGTGTTCTGTTTTGCAGTATTAGCTAAGCTTCAGATAATCTCAGATTATCCTGTGACCACTCCTTAAGTAAAGGGTGATTACATGAGCAGGCACAGTGTGTAAAACTAAGCACTAGACATCACTAAACATAATCCAGTTAACCAAGCATTGCCCTGCATATCTGTATCTAGGAGTAATGCTGGCCTAGATCAGTAGTATATAATATTATATTTAAATGTAGGTATATATTATATATAACATTATAAATTCTGTTTAAAATAGTGTTTGGTGGATTACAGGACGTCACACTGTAGGACATTTCAACATCTACCAATTATGTAACACTGTACTATGGCGTATTAATACGACTGCTGCTATTTTGCATCAAGGAAAAACTTTGAGATTTATATATCACTGATAGCTACCCTGTATCACACACAGTGAATGGAAGTGTTACTGATAAGAAATATTTAACCCAGAACACAGTGTGTGATATGTTTGAAGCGGTTTAAACATTTACAGGTATACTGTTTTTCTGATGAACTTCCACTCCATTAAGGAAGTTTAGAGTGACTGTGGCCAGACAATATGTATAAACAGAGAAGTTGTAAAGGTCACAAAAGAGCAGTGTTTGCATTTAAATTATTCTATTAGTTTATTTGTCTTTATAGACATTAGGGTTATTAAATAAGGGCAAAATTGTCATTTTTGTGTGTAAAACAGTACAGTTTCCTTTCTCCAGAAAGTCTGAACATTTTTGTGTTTTTGTCCAACAGATGCTATTCCTGATATCCTGCAGTGTTCAGACCGACCGGTGCTACAAGCCATTTTCCTGAACAACAACTGCTTTGAGCACATCCTCCGCCTCATCCAGAACAGCAAGGTCAGAACACCAAACTCTCTGAGATACCTGCTGCAGGGTTTCATAATTCCAGCCCTGAAGATCCAATGTGTCCGGACTGCTTATGGAAATACAGCGGTCTGCTGATTTGTTCTGACAGATAACAAGCAGACTGCTGGACTCAGTTTGACTAAACTTACCCACAGATTTGCAGTGGTTTCCTCATGTGTTTATATGTTAGGTGCTGGGTGATATGCGTGTTTGTGTATGCGTGTTATTACTGTTGGTTTGGGTAAGCTGGGTGGTTCAGAGTGTGTCGTATCTAGGTGTTATGTTATGTAATATAGATTCTCCCTCTTTAATTTTTGTTTACTGTATCTTCCAGGACATTTTATTTCTGGGCGATTATTGCTAATTTCTGGATGCCACTCACTGCCTTGTGTTCTTCTGTCTGTTTGTGACTGTGTGTGTGTGTGTGCACACGTGTGTGTGTATGTGTGTGCGTGTGTGTGTGTGCAGCTCTATCAGAGCAGCAGGTTTAGTGTGGAGTGTGAGGGTCAATGTGACCTCACCACACGTTTGCTCACAGAGGCAGAAGTGGAGCAGGTACTTCCTCTTTAAGGATGATCAACGTGCTGTTTTTCAGCAGGAAACTCACCCTTCACTTTGCTCACACAACTGCTGACAGAGAAAAACCTGCACGACACCATTTCACCACAGTACTTTTCTCTTAAAGAGCACCTTTAGAGTCAAAAATGTTGCAGATTGAATTGAAGATGGTGGAAGACATTAAAACTAAAGAAAATAAACGCAAGACTGTGTTAAAGTCATTCGACTCTCTGTCATTTGACCAAAACCGCAGCACAGACTAGTGGTAGGTGTCCATTGACCAAAGAACATTAAAAGCAAACACATAACCAGAGTTAGTAACCAGAGTTGGAGGGTGAGGATCCTGTTGGTGGTGGTTTAATGTTGGTGGGTGTGTGGTGTCACTGCGTGTATGAAGTTTTTGGGGATGTACACATATGTTTGTGTCACTTTGCATGTTGCAGTGTGCAGCAGGTTTCTAGACTTTAAGCATGTCTAGTCTAGCTGTGGTGTTTGGGTATAGCAGATGGTGTGTGTTTGTGGGCTATTTGTGGTGCAATAGTGGTCAATATTTGTCAATTAAAAGTGAGAGCTTTACTAAGTAGTGCATGTTTGGAATATTTTTATTACATTATTTATTTTTTTGTGTAACTAAGTCACATGCACAAGGTGGAAAGTTTATAAACGTCACATCCCCGCGTGTTGCTGCCTCAAATTAAAGGAACAGTTCACACAAAAAGAAAATTATGTACTCACCCTCATGTTGTTTTTGTGAAAAACAGCAGGAGAAAAGTTTTTATGAAAGAATAAACAAGAATGTTTTATGTAACTTCCATTCAATGATGGTTTATAGTGACTGCAATTTTAAAAATTAAAATTTTTGGGTGAACTATACCTACAATATATGAGAATATGTGAATATTTACTTGTGATCTAAATGAAATATGTGTTGTGTGTGTAGGTGTGGGAGAAGGGCTCTGATTGCATCACAGTGCACGGCATTCGAGTTCTCACCGCCATTATGAGCAACTCACCGTCTGCCAAGGTATGACATGTGTCAGTCTAGTCATGTGTCACTTCTATGTCCCTGCGTGTCTCTCTCATTTGACAGCTCTCATATGTCTCTCGTCCTTTCAGCGTGATAAGTAAAATTGCTTGCGAAAGATAGAACTGCTCCATACATGCCCATGTGGTTAATCGCATCAGCACATTTGATGATGTGCTGCTGAATCGGGTCACCCCTGTTTTCCTGTTATTTTGTTACTTGGTGACAGTTATTTGTGAAGTTTTGTCATGCCATAATTGGCTTATGTATTTAGTTAAAGTATCTTGTAGTAATTTAATTTAGTATAACTGGTTCCCACTGGGTTGTTTTAGCTGCTTATTTTAATGTAAATTCTCGCTATTATGATTGGCTAGTCTTTTCATGTATGGAATGATCAAGACCATGCAGTCATGAGCTGTTGGCTGTTTGGTCTAACAGAGTTTGGGTTGCCTTATCCTTCAATAATCAGCCTGCATTACAATCCATGCTAATTTCACGATTTTTGGCTCTGTTGTCCTTCTTTCTCGCTGTTTTTTTGCAGCTCAGTTTCCATAAATTGTCTATGTAGATTTGCATTGTTTTAGTTCAAAGACCAATAAAGTTGCTACTTTCTACCATTGGTTTTATAATCTGGTTTATTTTTGGTAACTTGGTGTTAAAAAACATTATTGTGGTCTGTGTGTAACTCAGTCTCTCCTCTATTGTAATGTAATTGTGGTTCATACTGTTCGTCTCCCCAGGAGGTCTTTAAAGAGCGGATTGGCTACTCGCAGTTGTTCGATGTGTTGAAAAGTCAAGGACAGCCCACCAAGAGACTCCTGCAAGAGCTGATGAACATGGTGAGTGAGGAGATTCTGACTCTAATCCATAACTGCCATCAGAGAACTGTGTAATACCAAAAAATGTATCGCTTCTTTGTTTTCCTCACAATGTAAGTGACTTTGGACAAAAGCGTCTGCTAAATGTAAATGTAATAGATTTTAATAATGCAGAGTTACAATGTCACAAAAGTAACAGTGGCCTTCATCCTCACACCAACACATCTTGACGACTATCTTTTTCTCATTCCTTGTTCTTTCTCTCAGGCAGTAGAAGGAGAGCATTCACAGGCCATGCAGCTGGGCATCAGTAATGAACAGCCCTTGCTTCTGCTGCTGCAGTGGCTGCCTGATCTCGGGTCTCGATCTCTACAGCTGCTTGTGTCCCAGTGGCTGGCAGCCGTGTGTCGAGGGACTCTGTCGTGCCGCACCATAGCCGTGGAGGTGGGGTTGGTGGGCGCTCTGTTGGAGGTGCTGTCCGAACCCCCAGAGCGGCTGGACCGGCAGTGCTCAGATGCCCTCCTGGGTCTGCTGCAAGATCTGGGGTCTCACTCTCTGCGGCCCTGTGAACTGAAAAGCCTGCTGAGGCTGTTGCGGACTGAGCCGGGTGCACCCCCCCACCCATATTGCGGGCGTGTGGTGAGGGTGCTTTCTGCCATGGCTGCCCGTGGAGAAGGCGGCCGCAGTGCCTTGCAGTATTTTGATCTTACACCCCCTATGGCGGGTATTATGGTCCCGGCTATCCAACGCTGGCCGGGGAATGCATTTGCTTTTCATGCCTGGTTGTGCCTCAATACGGACTTTCCGCCACCCCAGCACCACTACTCAGAGTCCCACCTAACAAACCCGGATAATGCAGTCCGCATGGCAAAGGGTCCCCGCAGGAAACAGCTGTACAGGTGTGTCTGTGTGTATTTCTGTTCTTGGGTAAAGGGATGCAATTTATATCAGCAATATTCAATGTGACTTTGAGATGCCAAGTTTTAGAAAGGATGATATATGTACATATACGTATATAAATAGATGTAGATATATAGACCAACCATTACAAATTAGTGTATAGTTTAATTCCTCAAGTATCTGGGTCATTTTTATTGTGAGTCTTAGAATGGACAAAGTTAATAATATGCCCATTTATAACAAACGGTTTTCCTGGATAAATCTAGTGCACTTACTACACTCTGAATTACAAATAGCAAAGAAAACTTACTCTATTCTTGGCTGACTTGTCACCAGCTATTGTGTTTTATATTTATATATATCTTTCAGTGCTCTATTGTGTTCTGTGTATAGTTTTTTCACAGCAAGTGGAACTGGCTTTGAGGCATTTTTTACCACAGAAGGAGTTTTGGTGGTGGCAGTATGTACCAAAAAGGAGTACATGGCCGTTTCCCTGCCAGACAATTCCCTTAATGACTGTGCCTGGGTTAGTGTCCTCACAGAGCAATCACACACACATTCATAGAGACTGTTTGAGGAGGACAATAGATAACCTGACATAAAAAACAATTAGAAGATCTCACAAAGAGCCAGTCACTTTTTTCATAGAGACATTGACTGTTTTTAGCATAATTTAATATGAAATAAGCTGTTTAGCAATTTATGATGTCATTGTTGTCAGATGTTATTTCTGATTTAGCATATGTTATTATAAAATAAGCAATTTATGATGTCATTGTTGTCAGATGTTATTTCTGATTTAGCATATGTTATTATAAAATAAGCAATTTATGATGTAATTGTTGTCAGATGTTATTTCTGATTTGGCATATGTTATTGAATCAGAATTTAAAAAGCAGTTTTAGGGATTTTGGAGCTGTACTTATAAAAGAGCTCCCTATGAGAGCATCACCAAGATGGCCAAGTGAACTGACTTGCAGAAGTTGCATTCAAATCCTAAATTGTAATGAAAACATAACACTTATAATTAATCATTTTTGCAGCGTTGTATGATTTATATACTTCTTTCCTTTCTCTAGCACTCAGTAGCCATAGTTCACCTTCCTGGTCGTCGCCCTTTTGGGCAGAACGTGGTCACTGTCTATGTGGATGGAGTCCAGTGTAAGACAGCCCCTCTGCGTTTTCCTTCTCTAAATGAGGTGAGATAGAAAAGACAGGTTCAGTGTTAACAGTAGTTTGATTTATTATGAACAGTTTTTGAGTTGTTTAATTCACCTGCTTGATCTTTCAGCCATTCATTTCCTGCTGTATTGGGTCAGCTGGTCACCGGACCACTACCACCATGACTACCTCTCCAACCCTGCCCAACCCATCACACTCGCCCTCAGAGCTGGCGTTTGCGGCTCATACCGGGCCACCCATTCTCTCTCGTTCCCAGTCCTTCCCAGCATCCTTTGCAGCATCCACAGGGGGGCGGGCATCCGTAGGCCGAGATGTTCCAGTCCACACCATCCCTGCAGGGCTACAGGACACTGCGTGGGGGTCTCCCTCATCCCTGGGTGGCCTTCTAGCCACGGCGTTCATCTGCCATGAAGCTCTGCAGCCTGCGCAGGCTCGAGCACTGTTTAATGCAGGTACAAATGCGACGTTTGCTGCATCCACTGTATGGCGCATATTCACTGTATCAACAGCATATGTGTTGGCTCTTTTGCTGGTGTACTTTCATCTTCTCTTTTTCTCCTATTCTGTGTTGCAGGTCCCAATAATGTTTCTCTTTTTAAAGCTGATGGAGAACCCTCAGAAGTAAACAGTAAACTAGTATTATATTACACCACTCAGGTAAGGATCTACCTTAATTATCATAATTAGGGCTGCTTAATACAGTTATTGGTCCTTTGATTGAGCCCATTTTAATCCTCCTCTGAGCAAATACATACAAATAAATAGGAAAAGCTATATAGTAAAACTGTTTATACATTTTTTTGGTTCTCATAGGCCTTTAAGAATCAGATCTGCTTGGATCTGTCACCCACCCATCTGTACGATGGCAGGCTGACTGGTCACAGGGTGGTAAACTGGGATGTCAAGGTGTGTATCCATCAGTATTTGTGCTCAGAATGATTTACCCAGTGCTGATATTAAATACTGGTCTATTTTAACCAATGCTGGGAAATGGGTGTGTTTGACACATGCCTCTGGAACAAGGCCTATTAAAGCACATACAACCCTGCATTTCTCTAACCTTGAAAATTTGCATGTTTAACATTTTTTGTGAGTCACTCAGAGACGAAATTAGTTGTTAGACACTTAATGTGTTTTATTTAGACTGATAAAATGATCAGTTATACTGAGCTATTTAATAGGAACTTCACAACCCAAAGTGAACACAAAGTGAACATTTTGTGTATTAGACAGCATGTTGCACTGTATAATCATTTTTGCATGCAGTCGGTGAGGAAAACAATAGAAAGTTATGTTGACTGTCTGTTCTTGTAAACATGCATTGTTCTTACTGTGCACAGTATGTGTGTGTTTATTATCTTGTTCTGTGTTTAGGATGTGCTGAGCTCAGTGGGTGGGATGGGGGCTCTGTTGCCACTGCTGGAACAGGTGTGTTTACTGGAGCAGGGAGACACTGGAGGTCAGGAGATCTCAGATCTTCTCGGGCCAGAGCTCACGTCCTTCAGGGGCCCTGCCGGCATGCTACTGCCACTGGGGAAGTCATCGGGTCAGTACTGTGCTGGGTCAAACTTACACAAAATCTGTCATGGCTGTACCTCATTGTTTAGAGAACATGCCAATGTAGACATATTGAGCCGTGATTCTCATGTGGATGATGCAGGTTCAAGTCTGGTTGGCCACGTTTCAATGCCTTTCCTACTCCCACTCTCTCTTTTTCATTTGCTTTATAATTTTTGTCTCCTGTGTATGTCTATTAAATAGAACTATTTACAACTATATTATAAAATTACAACTCAACTATATTATGAATCCCAAATTATCTATTTATACATTTATGTATGATTTTACAGCAGACCAGTCTCATAAAACATTTAAAAGTAATTTTTGTGTTAAATTAATCCCAAAATTTAAAGAAAGAAATTTAAAGAAAGAACATTTTAGAAAGAAATTATATTTTGCTTATGGAAAATTAGCCTTATTTTTAAGAATATTTTAATAAAAAGGTCAAAACACAAATCTTTTTTTCTTATGTATTTTGTGGGGAGAGATGTAACCTGCACATGTTTTTGTGAGTTTCACCACAGTCTGTGGGTACACAGTGTTCCATATATATAGTTTTATCTGCATCACTTCCACCGCACCCTTGTTACAGCATAAACACATACAGCAGGTTTTCAGACTCTTTAGAACTTCTTAATACATTCACAATGTAAATTTCTCTGTAATTACCATATGAGTCACCATTGATATTTGCTGAGAGTGCTGTATGCTTTTGCTGTGAGGTAGTGATTCATTGAGTTTGCCTGTTACTTGTATGTATGTGCCTGTGTGCCAGACTACAGATATGTATATGTCTGTTTTTCTACACTTCTCTTTTCTATTTCTTTTGACTGCTGAATTCTTAATACTCCCACTTTGCTCATTTAAAACTGTGTGTGTGATAGAGGGGCGTTTAGAGAAGAACAGTGTGGCAGCGTTTTTGCTGATGATTAAGAACATGCTGCGCAACCATCCAGCCAATCAGGAGAGTCTGCTCCAATGCCATGGGCCGCCCATCATCGGAGCCATGCTCAGCAAGGTACAAACACACTCACACACACATAATCATGCACACATGCTCACAAATACACACACACAGTCGTCAATAGAAAGGTCTGACAGGACACATTGGCATATGTGACTTCAAGGTGGAGCATCCTGTAAGGAAACAGTTGTGCTAACAATCCCACGATATTATTATTGCACGTACAACCACACGCTTTCACATCTTGCAATCCCTCGGTTTTATCTTGTCATCTTTAAAGAGATGAATAAGCAAGTTCAGAATGCTTGACGTAAACGCATTCAAATCAAGAATTCACACATTTAGTTCACACACTGCCCTATAAACCCAATAAACCTCAAAGTGCAACATGTCTGCATTACAGGAAAGTTCACCCAGAAATGAATATTCTGTCATTGATTTCTGACCCTCGTGTCAGCAAAGCCATTCCACTTGTGCTTGTAAAAAGATCAGCTGCTGGGCGTGTGATATTAAGCTGGAGAATGTCATTGTTGTTAAGTGAGAATTATGTCTCGGGGCGTCACTGATACAGCATGTAATTAAACAGCAGCTGAGGTTCCCGGAGCCTCAGACAGATGCTGAGATCTTTCTGATACCATGTAAGATCAGCAAAGCTTTGCATAATCCCGCAGAATAAAGTGATAGCTGATCTGTCTGAGATACACTGACTCTCAAAGTCTTTGAAGTCCTTTGAAGTCTTTTCTCGCTCTTTGAGCACTGAAGAAATAGACACACACACACTTACATGCACATACAGTCCTCAGACTTCTGTAAATACTATGCCTGACATGCCATGACATTTAAAATGGTAAATTAGTAAAATGTACTATTAATAAACACATTAATTCGTACTATCAGAGCAATTTGAGCTTGAAGTCCCATCTAAAGCACAGTTTGTATGATTAGTTACCTTGCTATGTCATTTATTTTGTTATATATTTGAATTGATTGACAGGCCAAATAAGCCTGTGAAACCATTCTTGATCATCTCCTGTTTTTCTTTCATTTTCTCCTCACAGGTCCCCAGCAGTATGATGGACATGAGCGTATTGATGGCCTGTCAGTTCCTGCTCAAGCAGGTGTCCAATGAGGGCAACAACGCCCTGCTGTCACAGCTCTACCAGTATCTGCTGTTTGACTTCAGAATCTGGAGCCACAGCCACTTCGCTGTCTGTCTGGGTAAATCAACAACAGCAATACACATTGAGAGCAATGATGAAGTATTACTGTACGATATTGAGAAAAATTTGATTTGCAATAACTTGTTAAACAATGTGCTATGCAGTTTGATAATGAACTGAAACTGAACATTACGTTACCCAAATACATGTTTCACATTCTTTCTGTGAAAAGAAAGCTTCGCTGGGACTTCTTATCAAAGTCTCTCTGCTATCTGCATCAAAAAAGTTTTAGAAGTATTCAAATCATTTGATTTATGCAGATCATTGCGATTATACATAATGTGATGTGAGCACATTTCCAATGTTTGATAATTTCGATATACTTTGCAGCCCTACAAAAAAAGAATCATTGCTTTGCATTAAAGGGATAGTTCACCCAGAATTAAACATTCCTCCATTATTTACTCACCTATTACTCACAGGGCATTCCTCACAGGTCATTCCAAACCTGTATGCACAAAAGAAGATATTTTAGATATGTTAGTAGGACATGTTGGTAACTGAACAACATCCTATTGACTTTCATTGTATGAGCCCAAAACCACTTTCTCAAAGTCTTCTTTGTGTTCTGCAGAAAAACAGAAATCATTTAAAGGTGTTGCATCAGTCAGTGTTGCATCTTCTGTGTGTGTTGTTTTGTAGGCCATGTGCAGTACCTAACCACCGTCATCAATGAGGGCAAGCTGAAGACTCGCAGGAAGTATGGGGTTCAGTACATCCTGGACTCCATTCGAACACACTACAGGTACGTTCAGATCTAACAAGTAAAATATATTTGTGGCGTGAATTAAAGATAATGTTTCTAATGTCTTCCTTCTGTGTTTTCTGCAGTGCGGAGATAGATGGCAGTCCTCTGTCTGATGAGAGGCGGACGGTTCAGATCTCTCTTTTCTCTCTGCTGAAGGATCTTCTGAAATCTCCAACTGCTGAGGAGCTTCAGAGTGTCCTAGCATATGCAGCTATAGTGCAGGACGAGCAACAGGTGACACACTTTATCAGTGTTAAAATACAACCCTATTCAGCCTGATGCAGCAACAATGGCTAGGGTTGCAAATATCTGGGACATGGACTTGGAAACTTAATGGGAATTTTCTGGAATATATGGAAATAATGGCACACAAACAAATATGAGCATATGTCAAGGAAGTGAATATGTTTATATTTATATTAGTATATAATATAGTT
>JAZGTK010016463.1:0-12722 GCA_036877625.1 Ambastaia sidthimunki
TATAATAGTATATAGTATAATATTCCCACAACCTGTGCACCTCAGTATATTTCTGTGTATGTATATATATATATGCATGTATGCTACACATCTGTGTGTGTTCTGTTGTGTATGTGAGTGCTGGTGTTTCCTGTCCGTCAATAACAGAGGCAGACTGAAGTGTTGACTGTAGTGTTGTCTGCTATATTTGGGGTCAAAGGTTACAATGGAGTCTGAGCTTTACAGATGCTGTGTTGTGTTATACATGAGGGTTGGGCTCAAAGCTTAACAACAGGAAATTCTGTTAAAACACAACACACATCACATTTTTCCTTTCACACCATTTATAATGTTATCCAGGACAACTACATATATCAGAGTTTGATGCCTTCCAGACGGAACACTAATGTGTGCACCCACCATCAGCAGCAATGAAATTGTCTTTATAGGATGTGTGGATAGATTTCACATCTGGAAATGAAAACCCTGCTCAACACATCTTCTACAGTATATTTTAGTTACCATACAATGGTCAGTTCCGGTCCTTTAATTTGATTGGCCATGCGGCGTTCCAGGAATGCTAATATTTAGTATAACAGTACTGGAACTGGAACAGAACTTTGTAAAGTTTTTGATGACAAGTTACAGGTGTTTTTTTAGGTGAACTTGTCACTGCATTTGCCGATCTCTGATATTTAGAGTTAATTTGAGGCACCTAGTAGCAAGATAGCAGATATCAAAACTTTATTTTCTGCCCTTTAAAAAACAACAACTGTAAAATAGTGGCTACACATATTTGTTGTGTACTGGGCTGTATTTAGAGTTGCTATACATTTTCTGTGTGTTTTCTGCTACATTCCTGTGTGTTTTTTGCATGTCAGTCAGATGGCTTTTCCTTTCTAAGTGGATATTTCTTGGACAGAATAAACTGCAATGTGGACCAGACTGTCTAAAGTCAAAGGTCTGGCAACTGTCTTGAGAGGTCAAAAGCCTGGAAGCTGTCCCAGCTCACATGGAATGTTCTCAGAAAGATGGCTAACGTTCTCTAAAAGTTGTAAAAGTTCTCTCTAAAAGTTGTCAAAAACCTTCGTGCAGTAACGTTAGTGGAACATTTTTAATGTTATATGTCAAAAATGTTATTTATAAGTAGTTACTAAAACTTTTATAAACATTACAGAATTTAAAAAAACATTTGAATAACGTTCTTATCAGTAAGCAATAATGTTAATACAACGTCTAAGAAACTGGACATTTTGAACATAGAACTTTCCTAGAACTTTCAGAATAATTTTTTTAGTGTTTTTGTTACTTAATGGAACGTTAGGGAAACGTTCGTACAACCTAAAATTGTCACCTGTCTGCTTTAAAACGTAAGAGCGGTAAAGACCTCAGTCAGGCAGTACTGCAGGACGTGTGATTCAGAATCAACACAGTGACCTCCGTGGCTGTCTGCTCTCTTTTTGCTCAGTTTAATCACTCTGTCAGTAGCTGCGCTTGTTCCAAAGTGGCCAGACTATTTTCATCATTTTCCTCAGCTGCGGCTCCCGCGGCCGTGACCCGTGCAAACACGACTGAATCACAGGGACCTAATTAGTACGCTGCTCTTTTTTCTGTCTTCCTCTGTGTTGTGCCATAAAGAAAACAGTTGCATGCATTAGTGTTTTTCCTTTCATCAGTCCAAACACCCTGGAATGTGACCCCCATTAAAATCATTTCGATTACACTTCAGTGTTGGGGCTGAATATGTGTAATTTCACACAGTGGATGTGTGTCTGACAGGGCTTGTGGAAAATAAGCACCCCGGGCAAATGGGAGTTTAGTGGGACTGCTGTGTGTTGTTGTTTTAATCAACTTTTATTTTATACTTTTATAAGTGTTTTCCTGTATTTGACCTTAAATGCAAAACTATATTCTTAGAAAATGGGGTTTATTTGGCTTCTGTATAAAACCAAATAATAGTGTAAAAAGTGTCTGAATAAACTTTAGACATATTTTTGGCCATAATACACTGTACAGTATAACTGATAATAAAAAATCGGGCAGCTACGGATGCCTGAAATTTACCAGAAAAATAGTGCCATGTTATTAATTTTTGTGACTGTACATTTTCATACTTATTTATTAAAAATAAAAAATTAGCACACGCTTTTTTAATTTGCAGTATAAAAAAAAGTTTAATCAATATGTTTCAGTCCACTGTATTCGTCCTCCTAAAATTATTTTTATATAATAATGTTTATTATAAAATGATGGGCCTTGATACTGATTCTTTTGACCAATATACTATTTGCATTTATTTATGACTTAAATTTATGGTGTGCAGCAAAACTCAATCCATATTGTTATTTCTTCTGTTCTGAATTGTGCCATGCGTTGGAGTAGATGGTTATTTTTCTGCATGTTTGTGTCTCCCTCAATCTATTGCGATCTCAGCTCAAACTCAGGTAGTCTGTACATAAAACCCAACAGTCCATAACTGTGCTAATCTGAACGCTTCACTGGTTTTTAATGAAGCCCATTAAAGGTGTTCTGGGGGCCCTTCAGTGCTGTGTTTTAGGGCCCCACAGCAGGGGGTTTAGTGGCTGATGTGTCCCCAGGCAGCCACACTGATCAACACAGCAGTTTTATGGGTCTGAAAATTGTAAAGAGTGCGTCGCTAACGGAAAACATTCTCCGAACATTATCTAACGTTCTCTAAAAGTCCTTTCAAAGTTATCATTATAACATTAACATTATATATCATATCAAAAAAGTTATTCTTAAGTTGTTAGTGGGAAGTTGGGTCAGTTACAGAAATAAAAATGTTTTAAAACCGTTCTTTTAACCAAGCAATAATGTTAATAAAATGTTTGAAAAACGGGATGTTTTGAACACTTCTAGAACATAACTTTAAAAGCTTTTGTTACTTAACAGAAACATTAGGGAAATGTTCTAACAACCTAAAATTGTTAGCTGGGTATACAGGAGGAGAAAGTGTTGGCTGTACTGTAGATGTGAAACTGTAAAGTCTAAAGTCTCATTGGTCCAATAATTGTCTGTTTCTCACCTTGCTATTAAATTTTTATCACAGACATGGAAAGACAGACCGACAGAGAGGAAGAAAAAAATCTGTTGCAGCAAATGCGGGAATATGAAACTGGGAGTGAGATCTGCCAGCATTCGACTAGATTAATGACTTTGAAGCCAAGGTGTGAGGTACTTGCTTTGTTTTGACAAGAGCTGTGAATAATTGTCATAAGTCAAATTACGCGTTTAAAACTTGTATCACCCTTTGCAAATGATCCATGATTTACACGGGAGGATTTTTCCGGGCAATACATGAACTTTAGTGAGTGGCCTCTAGATGGCGCTGCACTAAGCACAACTGCAGTGGTGCATTTATACAGACATCACACGCTAATAGCTGAAGACCAACGTGGAATAAAAACCCCTAGTAACGCTTTGTGAAACGTACCCATCTTACAGAGAACGTTGGCTAACTCTCAAAGTTATCAAAAGCTTTTGAACTAATGTAGCAGAACGTTTTTTTAACGTTATATATCACATATATCAAAAACATTACTTTTAAATAGGCAGTGGAGCATTTTAAAAACGTTACAAAATGTAATGTTTGAATGAAGTTTTTATTACCAAGCAACAATGTTAATACAACATTTAAAAACTATGGATGTTTTAAATGTTCCTAGAACTTTCAAAGTAATGTTTTTAATGTTTTTTAGGGAAATTTAATGTTTTTGTTTAGGGAAATATGACCTAAAATTGTTAGCTGGGTAATAGGAGCACCTGTGCTTCTTTCTGTTTCTGTTTCTTCTGAACTCACTTTGAGCTGTTGAAAAACAGAGATCTGTTCATAAAAGGAACAGACTTAATCGCGACTCATTGTGGTTTGCCAATTTTCTTTAATTAAAGTCAGTTAAGTTCGGCACAAATTATGCTACATTCCAGTTGCTGTAAATGGCCTTCCCAAGATTCACCTGTAAATGTTTGGACGATAATGATCTGTGAAAAAAAGAGAGAAACAGGCAAACATGACAAAACCATTACTGTAGCTGATGTGTCACTCATGAGAACAGCAGAGGAGAAAACAAATGAGAGAGAGAGAGAGAGAGAGAGAGTGAGTGGAGGGCACAGTGGGGTATTCCAGGAGCATTTAAAACGATTGGCCTTAATCATATAATTGTAGGATATCCTCTCTTAGAGCTCTACTGGTCTAGTGGATGGTGGGCCTCCTAATGACCCCTGACCTTTGTGATCTCTTGACCCTTCAAACAGGAGTTGGGGGAAACAGATTGAAGAATATGTCAAATCTGTAGCATTTATCCATCAGTGCTACATTTAACCCTGAAACAGAGAGAGAGAGTGTGTGTGTGAGTGTGTGTGTGTGTGTGTGTGTGTGTGTGTGTGTGTGTGTGTGTGAAACCATCTCCTCATCTGAGCCTATAAAGAAACATGCAAACATTTGTCTGAACGTTGAAGTTTCAAGTGGGATTTCAAACAGCAATAGTGCCGTGAGTGAGCAGGTATCCTACATTATAGATGCACTATGTCAAATGATTTTGTCTCTTTTTGCTCTGCTAATGAAAATAGTTTAAAACGTCTTTATAAGTAATAAAACCTAACCCTCATTCCCATCGTGCATGATTTTGTTACTTTCAGTGAACTTTACCTGCTCACTTGTCTCATATTAGTATTTATGTCTCACAGTGCAACAGTATCTGCCCTGTGTTTGCAATTACATTACCATTTTTACCAGCTGCAGCCTTAATACTTGACTTGTGTCCTTAGCAACCTGCTTAGGTAATTGTCATGTATTACTCAATACATGTACTCTCTTAAGAGTCACTTTGGTTAGACATTGTCTGCCAAGAACATAAACTTAAGCTAAATAAATGAAAGTGCCTGAGTAAATCTGGCTCTTCGTCAAAGATCGCAGGATCTGGCAACCCCACTCGAACCCCAAAATGTGATGGACTGTGTTAGAGAAGGAAATATTTGGGGAGATTCCGAGAACTTCCCAAACTCCAGCAATGATTCCAGAATCCAAGCAAAATTGTTCTCTTATTGCCGTGTGGCAAGATGTTGTTCCGTTAATGGGATTGAATGCATTACTGTGAAGAGCAGATGTCTTGAGAATAGTCCAATCCAAAGCCACCCTGACCCAGCTAACAATTTTAGGTTGTAAGAACGTTTCCCTAAAGTTTCCATTACGAAACCAAAACGTTATAAATGTTATTCTACATGTTAAATCTGTAATGTTTTTAAAATGTTCTACTAACAACTTAGAAGTAGCATTTTTGAAATGATACATAATGTAAAAAAAAAAAACTTTCTACTGACGTTACTGCAAGAACATTTTTGGTAACTTGATAAGAACTTTTAGAGAATGTTAGCCAATGTTCTGACAACATTCCCTGTTAGCTGGAATGTTCTCTGACATGCTTCTAAAGCTTATGATATGAACCAATTAGCAATACCGCCTGGGACACAGAAGTGTTCGTTTTATAATGAGCATATGTTGGTGTAAAGCAACTCCTCATGGGAATATATATTGTTTTTACAGCTTTGCTAAAAGCCTTTCGTGTTTTTGAGTGAAGCAAACCAGCTCTCCCTGTTTTTACTTCAGCTTAACGCACTCTTTCTTTTCTTTCCCTCTCTTCTTTGCTCTCTTTCTTCTGTTCTTATACCAGGCAAGCAGTGTTGTAGAAAAGCCATTGTTTATGGCTGCCCAGAAATCTAGAATAACAAATCTAACATCATGTTCTATCTGGATGTTTCAAGGTGATAATATCCTGATATCATGATCCTCATCATCGTTGGTTTGCAAAACTCAGATTTACATGGAACAAATACAGTAGCTTTTAATACTGTATTAAATAGCTATTAATGGTTATTATTATTGTTTTGTTCCATTGTTTTGTTTTTAAAGCAGTATTTTAAATATTGTTGATTGTGTTTGTGCTTTGTGCTGTTGTTATAGGGTATTAAAATATAGGAATTACTTTTCATGTAGCTTCGTCTACTGTAGCTCGTGTTTACAGTAAGTAAAAATAAAAAAACAGCTCACCTGCCATCTCTCACCTCAAGTCTTTTGCTTATGCGTGTTGTGTTTGGACGGCACCTCCATGGCTGTCAGGTATAACGTAGCATTCCTGCTTATGTGAACTCACTCTATCAAATGCTTAGACAGTAGACAGAGTCAAAACAGCAGTACTCTCTCTCTCTTCCTCTCTTTCTCCTCTCTTTCTCCTCTCTCTCTCTCTTTCTATCTCCCTCTTTCTCTCTCTCTCTCCCCCCTCTCCCTCTTTCTCTCTTTTACTCTCTCTCTCTCCTTTCTCTCTCTCTCTCTCTCTCTCTGTCCCTTTCTGTCTCTCTCACTGTACTGTGAATGATGCGACAGCACCGACTTGTTCCAGAATCTTCTTCAGCCAAACACCCTGGATGACACTCAGATTACATGATGAGTGTTCAGATAGATTCAGTTGTAAAACAGAGATATATCTGCCTGAGACTGGCCAGCAGAGATGAATCCTCTTGTTAATTCATAAAATGTAGGTGATATATTGAGGTCTTTTTCTCACAGTCCATGTCTGGCTTCCTTATTATAATTTTTTTCGTTACTTTTGCTAAGGATAGCCGTGAGTTTGGAAAAAAGAATTGTGTTCAACATCCCACTATGTTCAGGCTCTCTATTTATGTCTCCCTCTCTCTCCCTTCCTACTCATTTAACAGGATAAATAATTGTTATCTTCATATTTTTCACATTTGAAATGTTGTGTTTGCGTTGGCTTGCGTTTCTGGAAGCCCGGTGCAGTCAGGGTAATATTTTTCAAAGAAACATTTTTCAATTTATTGTTCCAAAACAGCGAGCTGCAGTAGTTATGCTGACCAGTTTGGCCAGACCTGCAAATATGGCTAACAAATTGAAATAATATGGCATACGTTCAAAAAATAGTTCCACTTTGATAACTGTGGGCCAATTTTGTTTTTCCAGCTAATTATAAAAAAATGGCTGCATAATCAAAGCTGTTTTGGCACAAAGCTAAACTGTTTGGGCATTTCAGTGCTCCACAGACAAAAATATTTTCTTTTGACTATTAAGAGAAGAAATTATGTTTAGGCAACCTAACCTGAACTGTAATCAACTTGTGCAATTTTCGGGTTAAAGGTGCGTTTAGAAATATCCTGTTTACATTGCACAGGCCAATATGGCAGTCGCTTGTTCTTAAACTTACACCTAGCCAATCGCTCAAAAGCAAAGTTTGCAGTTATCAATGACCCTTGTTTACATGCATCTTTTTTAAATGGTTGGTTATAAGAACGTTATTCAAACATTTTTTTAATTCTGTAATACACTAACTAAAGTATAATGTTTTATACTTTTATACAATATAATATATAATGTAAACAAAACATTCTACAAACATTATTGCTAGAACTTTTTTGATAACTTTGAGAGAACCTTGGCCAACATTCTGAGAACGTTCCCTGTTAGCTGGGGTAATCTCAACACGACAACCACATGTGGCAGGCCAACTTCATTTAAAAAAAAAATCAACCAGTCTTTCTTTAGTCTGCTGATATGGCTGGAGTTTTCATCCCATGTACATTATTTGGACAAGTACTAATAATTTAAAACTCTTTAAATGAGGAAGAAACAGCGAGTTTTCCAGTACCTAAAATAGAAAGATTACCTCAGTACATTTATACAACTTTACACAGAACTATGGAGAACAAAAAACAAAACAGACAGACGGCGGTTTGACTGATTCCTGTAATCTTAAACGATTTCCTAGATGAAAACTTTATTTCCGTTATTTTTCTCTGATGGATGAGGGAAAGAGGAGGACGGTCAACAGAATTGTTCTGTGGGGAGTGAAGAGATGAGCCAGAGTTTAAACTGCTCTAAAAACAATAAAACTAGCCCTTATTCTTCCACTTCATAGAAACACTGTTTTATTCGGGCTACTGTGTAAGACACTTTCTGACCCTGTTCATTTCTGCATGTGAAAAAGGTTAAAGTAACTGTTACTGTCGAGCTGTTTTCTTCATTTAAAAAAAAGAGTTTGTGTGGGTTGTGTTTTGTTTTGTGGGTTTGATTGCTGGTGTCTGTTGAAGGTGCACTTGTAATTTTCCTTGTGGGGACATTTTAGGTCCCCATAGGGAAACAAGCTTGTAAATCACACACAATGATCTTTTTAAAAAATCTCAAATAGCAGAAAGGTTTCTGTGAGGGATAGGATTGGGTTTGTACAGTATAAAACATTACATCTATGTAATGTCCCTATTAAACATGAAAACCAGTGTGTGTGTTTGTGAATCTGTGTTGATGTGTATTTTGTTTAGAGTTTGTTTTGGCAGTTGTGTGTTGGTATGTGTGTTCTCAGACACACTTGATTGGTTGATTCTGGCTTATTATTGTCAGAGGTCAATTAGTAAAACCTCTTGCTGACCATTCACTCCCTCTCTTGTGCTGATTGATCCTACTGTGTAAACACACACACACACACACACTCTTGTCAGGGGGCTTTACTACGTGCCATTCTGCACTGACAAATTAGATTCTTACCACTGTGTATCCTTAACCTTTGCATACCGGTCAAGCACTCACTAGATCCCTAAGAGACATAAACACACACACACACACACACACTACATTTCACAACCTGCAGTAGTTGCTGGCCTGTGGTTGGTGGGTTGTAGAGCATAAAGCATGACAATTTTGTGGGGGTTATTACAAGGTCCACAGTCTACTCTATTACCCACAATGCACTGTTAATTGTGTTGAACAAATTGTCTTCACATTTGTATCGATAAACGGTGTCATTATTTTAACATGATTCTGTAGCGCTTTGACTTTCTGATTTTTGTGACCGTGGTTCACAAATAATAATTGACAAAGGTTGCTTGTTAATTTCAAATAAAGACTCCTGGGTGTTGCATTGTGTTCAGGCAATTTGATTGGACCCTGCAATTTACAGGAAGCAGCAGATGTTAAATGAGCAGATTGTGGGCTGTGCAATGGCTTGCCATTTAAGACTAAGTGCGCGAGATGTGCTTGTGCTGTCTAGTGTTAATAAAGGCCAGAGTTTCAAAATGTGTAGTACATAGAACTGCCGAGTTTGCATTGAAGTGTTGGTAAAATTGATCTTGGTTAAATTTGCCTCTGTTTAACTCGTATTATTTGCTGTATCACCATTTGTCTTCACAGGGTTCTTTCAGCTACCTGTGTGGCAATAGACAAACAAACCTACGAAAGCTCGGTGCTTGAACGTTTGATGGTGACATATTTCACAGCCATTGTTCAAAAATTCAAAGGTTTTCTGAAAGCACACCACATTCCTTTCTTGATGCTGGACTGAACTTTTTTTTATTAATGGAGGAGGGAAAATCGCTAGCAAACATATTACCCAGCAACACGACTTCTAAACAAAACATCAAACGAGTGTTCTGTTTGAAATATGACAAAGGAATATTTTCACATGCACTCCACAACACAGGAGTGCCAGATTTAAATTCTTTGTGACCAGATTCGTAAATCTACATTGCACTGTGAATTATAGCTGTGAATTAAACCAGGAAACAAAATCAACATCTATGAATATCAGCAGTTTAATTGAATGTTTGTGTCACTCTGCTAGTTCATACTGTTTTGAATGGATAAATTTATAGTGTTTCTGTCTTTTTACTCAGTATCACTCATCAGAACATTGTTACAGTGTTACAGCATGTCCTCAACTGCATTAAAATACTTTAACATTATGGCAGTTGTTCTCAAAATAACCCATAAGATGAAAAAAAAAACTAATTTAGCAAAATAGCTTTTTACTAACTTTCAGGTTTTGTATGTCTTCCCTTGAGTTTCAGAAAAGATCTCAGCAATGTCTCAAACTGGGCTCAGCCTGCAATTAAAAGTCAGATATTTCAATATGAACTTCTCTCATCAGTTTCTTCAAATTATGTAGTTTATTCTCTCCATGCTAATTGTATAGCTGTGTTCTCTTTATTCCCTGTTCTCTTAGTCTAATTTCATTTGTGTCTATTTTTATTTCTTTTGAGGCATTTAGGAGAAAAATATGTGACAGAGTAACATCTGGGCAATAAAGTTGTCCTCTGGGAACTGCTATTTAAAGGAAACATCAGTCTACTACATTATAATTTTCTTAATCCATGCAACCCCCCTGGGTCATACTGATGGACCACATGTCCCTCCTAGGTCAGACAGACCGAGCTGCACTGGGGCGATAATCTCTCCCAGATTAGTCCAGATTAAAGTGTTTATTTTTCACAACTGCTGAGATATTAGCTACCTAATCAGCAACAGCTGTGTCCACCCCCCCTTTCTGTTTACAAGAAAAATTAGCGGCACCTAATTACCTAATGTGGTATTTCGATGTCAAGGCCTTAGTTGTGTAACTCTCTTCTAAAGAAGGAAGGAATTCTTAAGGAACGGCACGGTGTTGGTTGCTATTCCTAAATGGTTAACCAATTGCCTTGGAATGTTTTTTCACTGACTGCTTTGCCAGGTCCTTCAGATGGAGCTGTTTTCAGATAAGATCACTATGAACCAGATGAACGGACATACTATCTGCATTTTCTTGATATTATTTGAACTACATGAAATGTGACAGAAGTTGATGGTTTTGGATGAATTTTTATCTTTCATCTTTCTCACATTTTTTGTTGTATTTCCTGTGTAGATGGAGAAATGATGATACAACAGTGGGCACATCCAACCCAAGTTAAGTACAGCTGCGTATATACAGTATGTATGTATATATATATGTGTGTGTGTATACACATACATACATGTGTGTGTAAATGTCTATTCAGTGATGTCATTGCTCCATATTATGTTCAGCCAGTGCATTATTATATATATTATAAAGGATTACTTGAAGAAAAGCAACCAGACTCGTATCAAAAGCTCTGTTTCTCCTTCATGGCCTTTAATCCTTTAATATTCAGACTGGTTGAATAAGTGCTTGGAAGCAATACATTAGCAGCTTCTCCTAATCCTTCCTCATTCATCATAGTGCACACATAGGTTATCTCAGGTGAGAAGATAGAGATAGAATGAAGATTAATGAATAGTCTTCTACAGCGACCCTCATGTTTCCACACGTAGCAGGTCTGTGTGCAAAATCCAGAGAGTGGATTTCACAGGGTAGCAAGAACTGGAGAGATGATCAGTATCTGTGAGGTTTACTTTTTGCCAAGCCTTGGCGCAATATTCTGTCGTTCAGCAGAGCCAAGACACAGATATTTGTGTGTGTGTATTTGAAGACCAAGAGCTCAAGGCCTGTCTAAACGACCGCTGTTATTTGTGACAGTGCCAATGTCCTACCGTTTTTTTGATAGATGGAAACTCTACCACATTGTATACGTGATTTTAAGGGGTCCAGGAGAAAGCAGATTTTAGTGGCACCATAAGTAAGCAGATCGGGCCTTGTTCAACGTAGAAAGAACACTGTTATTTAAATGAAATGCCTGCGGTTTTGAAAGATGCTTTTGTCTGTGTGTTTTCTACAAAGGAAACTGCACGATACGATGTGATAGAGAGAACAGGGAGGAAGAAGGTGACGAAGAGCAAGGTGAGAGTCTTAGAAGTGTCAGAGCACAGGAACACAGTTTTAAATCTGCTCTTTTATGTCTGTGTCATCAGTAAATCATCATAAAGCTTCATATACTGTAAATCACAAGAGATTTTCAGTCACATTTGCTTTGCATTTTAATTAAATCCTCATAGTCCTGTCAGATCACAGGAACACAGTTTTAAATCTGCTCTTTTAGTGTCTGTGTCACCAGTAAATCATCATAAAGCTTCATATACTATAAATCACAAGAGATTTTCAGTCACATTTGCTTTGCATTTTAATTAAATCCTTGTAGCATGTACAGAACAACTAGTTAAACTGGTTGATAATGCAGTTATGATACTCTCTCCAGCAGGAAGATTTGCAGCATGTATGAGGCCAGTGTGTCTTTTATTAAATGGTTAAATGTTCACAGTTATCCTCAAAGCACTGGTGCTCCTCGAAATGTATACAGTGTGATGCTTGATGTCATTATGAGGTCATTTTCTTTGGCTGTATGTAGTGCCACTGCTCTGATAAGCTAATTTTGGCAGACAGATATGAAGTTCTGCAGATCATTCAAATACACTTTGTACACATAGATGTCAAGGTTTTTTTTATAAGCCAAGGAATGCTAAAAGCCCAAATCTGACTCAACGTATCTCCTACTTGTTTGAACTTGTATATTAGCTGGGAAAATATTGACCTGTTGTTGAACTTTTGCTGTCAACATCAAATACAAACTGTTTTGTACATTTAAAACCGAATGTCTTGCAACTTCCAGAAAATACATTTTACAGTGTGATGAGGTTAAATATAATGTTTAAACTGTTGTGTTTCCAACAAAAATTGGAGGAAGGAATTATTATCTGACTCTAAAGCAAAAGATTATAGAACTGGATTTTAGCCAAAGGAAAATCAGTGACTCAGTATTAAGTGATATTCTGGTATAGAGCCATTGTCAGTCTTTTCTGAGTAGATACAGAATATCCTGCACACTTATTTAATGCAATGTTTAGATAACATCCTTGAGAAAAGACTTTTCAAAGGGCTTATATTAGATAATGTATGTATAACTTTTGCTAAGCAAAAGAACAGCATTTGTTTTAGAACTGTAGCCATTAAAACCTTTAGCGTCATAAACTTTATACAACAGTCAATTCTGTTTCT
>JAZGTK010016464.1:0-12722 GCA_036877625.1 Ambastaia sidthimunki
TCTCACCCTGATGGGTTATCTAGTCATCCATAATTAGTTAAGTCTTACAGCTTAGTCAGTCTGGTCAAAATTTCACCCCACTGTGGTGCCGCGTAATCGTCAGTAATGCATTGCCAAAAAAATACGATCTATTTTTAGTGCGTCAGTCCTGATCCATGCTTGCACATTGTTTTATTCATGCAAATATCTACAGCACGTTGGTTCAGGTGCGCTTCAAATAAGGTACCGTTCATTGTGCACGACTGTAATGCGGCGCGCCGCTGAGACAGGTCAAACCCCGGGGAATCAAATGTAACACATCACTGCTGTTTGCTTTGCCATTGTACCAAGTCTAACTAATAATCATCATTTTAAACGCGTTGCGTGGTCGTGTTTACACAGTTTCGCAATCATGCAAAACAAACATGACTCCCATCCAATGACCGCAGTAACGTTTGTCTGTCCTGCAGCATAAACCCGGTGCGAAATACAGAAGTCTTATATTACAGATCCATCTTACCGCAGCCCTCTGGATCCGGGGCAGTCCCCTTAGTGGATTCGCTTCCGCCATTGTTTCTAATTTGCCCGTTTCGTAGGGATGTAAACCCACTTCTTGGCCTTACAACTTCCCTCCCTCCATGACTTTGTCTGCGGGACTCTCAGTAGGAGCAGCAGCGAGCAGCCGCAGAAAGGATGCTGCAGTGCCGACAACACCTTGAACGCTCTCATTACCGTCACACCTATACCTCATGGCAGTCTAAAGCGAAACGGTATATATAAAAAAATGTTTTATGCCATTTACAAAGGAAATTCTGAACTGTCTTATATCGCAGGTGTTGTGTGCATAGCGTTGCGGGACGTGAGTTATAAAACACAGCACCATGGACAGAGGTCTATGCGCACCGGAAAGTGATACACGTCCATACATACTTCACGCTTCTCACAACACCTAGTCACCTCCATCAGGAAGTCAGAAATTCATTCAAATTAAAAATTAACATTTTTATTATCCGTTTTCTTTGCGTCAGAATTTTAAGGAGATTTTTTTACAATATTTTCCTGACATTAACCGTTTTATTTTTTCTTTAAAGGTTGTGTTAAACGTCATTACATTTAATCTAAAAAGATGACAAAATATGATTCTGTATTTAGGACTTTTCTTACTTGGAGAATATAAATTAATCAGATATCCTGGTACCGAAACAAGATCAAGAAAATTGATTTGAGACTTAGTTTTTAGCTGTTGGGTTATACACAAATCACTTGTCATTGTCTATATGTCCTAAAAAGTGTACAAAAGAAAAATATATGGCCATACTTGCCAATCACATTATTTTTAGACTTGAGACACATTATGTAGCAATCTATAGGGGGCGCTGATGCTTTTTAAATGCATCCCATTTATCTATAAGTTTTAGACAGGGAAATTGAAAGACCTTTTCATTTTTAAATTACACAGAACACCATTAGAATACACATTCATCAAACGTGCTTTAACAGTCAAACGGGGTAACAAACAAAATCATTGCGTCTTTGTAACATCTAATTAAGTAAATGCACAAAAGATGCATTTTGTAGAAGTGTAGCTGCATCTGTCATTTCAAGTGTTATTTCTCCCATCTTGAATGTCCAGTGCACAGATATTAAAGCTTAATCACAGTGGCCATGGAAGCCCTGAAAGCCAGAAAAGTCCTTGAGCATTTACTAAAGGTCAGGTCAAAGTTCAGAGCTCTTTAGTTTGTTTGAGTGATATTGGTTTTGTCCCCGAGAACTGCCAGCACTTTCTAATGAAGAGGGAATCCATCGCATATGCTCAGCAGATGCAATCCCATTACAAGAAAAGTGGGAGTGTAGACGGATTAAGAAAGCTTAAACTCTGAAACAATCTGTGCCGGACTGAGGTAAACAGGAGCAAAAACTGGACATCGGTCACCAGATAGGAATTGCTACTGCATTTATGTGATTTTAAGAATTAAATGCCAACACTCACGATATGTATGAACGGAAGTAAATATTAAACATTTATTTTCCAAATTTCTGAAATATTTAGATGTTTTGCAGGTTAATTCTTACATCTAGCTTGCATGCATAAATAAGAAATGATAAATTATTAAATCCGCACTGTGCTCTTTGACATTGTGTTGGCAGGACTAAACCTGTCCACTTTCTCTCTCTCTCTACAAACTCCTGAACTCTTCTGTAATTATCTTTGGATTAAATCTTTAAGTCTTTACACTTTAGCTACAAATGAATTTTACATTAATTAATTTTACATAAATTAAGACCCTTTTAGTGGTTGAATATAAAACTCATTCAAAAATACATTGTTATACTTTTTTTCTCTGTCATAACTAATTTTAATTTAAATATTGTCCCAAAAGATTTGTGTAACAATGTTAAGTCTAAATTTAACATTATTTAACAATACTCAGTTTATGTTTAGGCGATTACTTATGATCATTTGTTTAGCCTTTATAGTAGTTATAAATGCATATACCCTTAACTTAATGTTTTGACTCCAGTGTAGCTATTTGAGTGAATGCTTAGCAGTAAGTGGATTACACACCCAACAGATGTTCTTAGGGTGCCAATTTCTGCACCAGTAAGCACTTGGTTGACTGCTTGATTCCTAGGATCGGTTGAAAGCTTTTACATGAACAACATGTTTTACATAAACAACTCGTTGGACGAGACTGTTACCTGATAGGACGAAAGGGTAGCTGGATAGAAAGGCCATCTTTGAGAAGAAATGTATTTTTACATGCATTTATGTTTAAATATATACATTTGTATTTATATTCATTTTTTATATATAATTAAATTAATTAAAATAATTAAAGACAAGTAAGTACATAAAATATAGAAATAATTAAAAGTGTATCATTTAAAAACAATTAAGAACCAACATTTGCCCTTTAGATAAGGTAAGTCTTAAGAGGATGCATCCAGGGGTCACTGGGTTTCCAAGTCTGTGGGCCATCTGGAGTCGAGAGAGGCAATTCCAGCTGGAATTTCAGTTTGCAGTTGCGATTGGTTGATCATGGCTGAGCATCATTTTCCATGAAGTCAAAGAGTTTTTAAATTAACAAAAAATTAAAAACAAAATGTTCAGGCACATATTCACCTTACGTAAATTTATAGATAATCCCATTTATGATTTATGCGATTTTTTATCACTGAAATACTGTATTACCAGATTCCAAAGTACTTCTGTATTAAGCTACAGAATAATTGCTTGTGTTGCCTATGTTTAGGAATTCCTCTAATTTTTGCTACTAAATCTTGTTACTAGGGTTTAAAATAAGTCCTGACATTATCACTCACAGCTGTGGTGAGATTTGTTATATCAGCCCTTATATAATTCCAAGCCAGCTTCCATTACATCCTAATATTTCACTCAAACTTTATAATGATAACCAGTAAAGCGGAATAAGAAGTTGTGATTCAGTTATGAAAAGCAGTTTGAAATAGGTTTTGTTGCAGTTAGTTGAATTTTTCTGCCAAATGTCATTGATTATAACCAGGGAAAAGACATTTATATAAGTGTAGATTGCTTACTTTATAATCTAATTGTAATAATACATTTTGGGACTGAAACCACATTTTCTTTTGCTCTGTAGTCAGTCAAGAATTCATGAATAGTTATTGCTCTCAGTGAGGGTTAAATGTATATGATGCATTTAGGACAGTGCTTTCATCAATTAGCATTAACTATTGGCACTGATGATAATGCAATATATGGCATTACTACATCCAATACACTCTCAGTACATCTCAGTACAGACAAAGTACATCTTAGAGTATTTAAACTTATTGGTTCAAGTCAATTGTAAATCTGTCTGTATTCAAGTCTGAAATGTTTTCCATATCCCAAAAAAAATATTTTAATTCTCAGACATGGAAAATTCAAAAACCTTGGACTAAACCATTGCAATCCCCCATAGATCCATTCTTTATTTTAATTCCACGTTTTTATTTATAAACACGTTGTACCTCTAAATAGCAGGTAAAGTGTTTAATTGGATTGACAGAAAGACAACGGTGTTAAAAACAGAGCAGTGCAGGCTAGGGGATGGGGCAAAGGTCTGCGTATAAAACCCGGCACCTTCCAGTGTCATTCGCATTCTCTGACAACAGCAGACGGGCTACCAGAGAGAGCCAGGAGACCACAGCACCTTCAGTGAAGAGGTAACAGAGCAAACAGCTTTACCTTACAACAGCACAGGTTCAGTAATACAGTTACTGCAATTAAATAAAGTTATATGGCTTTTAGTAAATTACAGCTAATGGCTGTAATTTACTACTGAAGAAAGCAGGACAATATTGTACTGCAATGCACACTAGCGGATAAATCAATGTGCAGTTTTTATTCATTATATTATTTTGAGGATTATCAGCATGCGGGGGACTAATGAATATTCATTTATTTACATCATTATGTAAAATAAGTTGATTGCATTCAGACTTTCTTACAGAGATAAGCAGCAGTATGTTTAAGTACGTTTAAGAACCTTATGCTGTGTTTATAGGTTTTACGATTGACTGAAGCACTAATTTAGATTAATAGATGTGAAAAGATTTTAAAAAGCAATATATGATCTGTTTCTGATTTCTGAAGTTTTCTGGGTGATTTTCCTCATTTGTCTAAAAGACTTTGAGTAGCTATTTTTACTTTGGTTATTTTATTTTATGCCCACAACACACAGAATCTGATGCTTTTCTGTTCAATGTTTCAATCTAAATACATTCCTTCCACGTAAATGGAGTTGTATGTAATTATAACCTTAAATCCTGGTTAAGTTTTATTTCCAGAGAGATTTCTGGTGAAGCATCTAAGTCCATTGGATTGAGCTGTGCTGTACAGGCTCAGCTCAGTTTAAAATACAAATTCTGCTGTAATCTCATTGGATGGGATTTTCTCCAGCACACAGAAACACACTTCAAGCAATATACATGCACATGTAGTGAGGGGCACTGATAAGTGGGAACAGACACACAGTGCACACACACACACTCTCTCGTCCAGTGAGAGAGTCTCATATTATTGCATCACGCAGACCATCATATTTATCAGTTGTAAGATTTCTCAATATTACTTTTCTGTTTGATTTATTTTTAGAGAAACATCTTTCTATAATGTCGGACAAGTAAGTATGTTTCTCTTTTAATTTTTCTTTTTAAGTAAAGTAATGCTGCTCACATGCATAAAATTTTAAAATACTGCTGTGGCTTTGTCGGTAGTAAAACTACATGTATGTTAATTTCATGTTTAACTTATTTACTGTAACCAAATACTGTAATTGCAGAATATTCTAGTAATTATGTTTTGCTGACATCTTTGTCTCTTTCCATATTTTTGTGGCCTTTTTTTCATATTTTAAACATGTTTACTCAAAACATTCAATGGCAAAATCAGTGTGTAAATGAGGAATGCTTTGTGTTTAAAAGCAGAGCAGAATTTAGACACAGGCATGTGTTTTACACAGAGGATGTTCTGTACGTGCAGAAGTTTAGAAGTGAGTGGCTTTAAAACGTCTTAAAATGCTAAGCTTTATCAACGTGATGAATGCACAAACATCAAAGCTGCAGAGTCACGTTGCCAGGTATAGGTGCACGAAGAGGTTAATACCTCAGACAGACAGAAAAAGACAGGCAACCTCAGCTGACTCCTCTTCATCAATCTTATTGTTTCCTTGTCTCTATTTTTCTTTTTTATTTAGGGTTTACAAGAAAACCAGTGGAAATAACCAGGTATGACTGACTTTAGAACACTTTTTTTGCCACTCAGAATGCTGTTGCAAATGCCTTCCTGAATTTTCTGGAAATGTGTGTGTAAAACTGTTGTATTTTTTGCTTCCTCACAGCTCACTCTCTACCTGGGGAAGAGAGACTATGTGGATCATATTGAAAATGTGGACGTTGTTGGTGAGAAACTGACAGTGTTTATAACTGGCAAACAGACTAAGGGTTGACTCTAATATTCCTTATATATGTAACTTAAATATATATAACTTTAACTTTGTTCCGTGTTCTCTATATTTTAAAACAGACGGCGTGCTAAAAATTGACCCTACAGACCTTGGGGACAGAAAAGGTATTATCAGACTGAGTGTTACAAAAAAATCAATGTTTTACCACTTAACATGTACACTGAATCAGTTGAAACCATTATGGGGCTATTTACACATTGTAAATAGTGATGGATTTGCAGCACAATGTAAAACATATGCTATTTGCATTTTGTATAGTAAGATAATGGTATATAATGTAAACATTATATAGTATATAGTGAACATATATATGTGTCTCTCTATAGTCTGGGTTCAGCTGGCCTGCGCCTTCCGGTACGGTCGTGAAGATCTGGATGTGATTGGACTCTCCTTCAGAAAAGACATCTGGATTCAGCACATACAGCTGTATCCTGATGCAGGCCACAAACCCACCTTGACAGAGATGCACAATACTCTCCTGAAGAAAGCTGGAGAACAGGGTCATGCCTTCACTTTCAACGTAAGTCACTTTTAAAATTATGGACAATGGCTTTATTTTTCATGCATCAGTTGCATGTTTTTTTTGCGGGAGTTCTTGCTGCAGAAAAGTGTAGAGCTCAAACCTACATCTCCCATATGAGCACCACAGCTCAATGTGTTTACCACAATGCCACAGCACTGCATTTTAAAACTAATCTTTTGTTTCAGATTCCAACCAACCTTCCCTGCTCTGTTACGCTTCAGCCTGGCCCGGATGACAAAGGAAAGGTTGGATTAAATGAGACACTGATACAATGTTTTCTTAGCAATGGAGTTAAAAGCATGCTCACATTGTTCTGTTCTCACAGGCTTGTGGTGTTGACTTTGAAGTCAAAGCTTATTTGGCCAAATCAGCTGACGACCCTGACGAGAAAGTTGACAAAAAGTATGTGAGCCGTTGTTCTGGTCTTTGGTTCGATTCGATTTTGGTTCGATTTTACAATCGTTTACCGTTTTTCTGCAACCCCGCAGGGACACCTGCCGTCTCGTCATTCGTAAGATCCAGTTTGCTCCTGATAACACGGGATCTGGACAGAAGGCCGAGCTCTGCAAAAGCTTCATGATGTCTGATAAGCCTGTTCTTCTGGAAGCGTCTCTGGATAAGGATGTATGTTCTGTTAGCTACTGTGTGATTTAGCATAACTGCCTGTATTTCCCAGTTAAAACAAATAAAAGTCCTTTTCTCTTTGATAACAGATTTACTATCATGGAGATCCCATCCCTATCAACATTAAAGTGAAGAACGAGACCAACAAAGTTGTGAAGAAAATCAAGATTACAGGTAAACAAAAGCGATTTCAAATCATTAAAAAATTCATGCACTCACAGTGAATCCAAAAGTATGGAACCACATTAAACTCTGTGATTACAAATCCTACTTAAATCTAAAAATAAACAAATCTCTAAAAATGCTAACAAGGGAAATTATGATGTATAATGATGTAAAAAGATAATTTTCTCCGTAAAACAATGTAAAACAATTCCACTATGTAAAGTTATTTGTAATTGTGATGTTTGCAATCACTTGATAAACTTTTGGATCCTGCTGTACTGTATGTAGCTGTATTCTTCAATACTCAATGGTTCATAAAGCACATTGTTTAACTGATGCTGTGTTTATTATAGTGGACCAAACCACAGACGTCGTTCTCTATTCAGCCGACAAATACACAAAAAACGTGCTGTGTGAAGAATTTTCGTGAGTATCGTTTTCTTCACAGCAATTAGCATGTGTGCTAATGTTAGCATCTGTGTCTCTAAACCAGCCTATTCAAATGTTCTCTGTAGGGAAACTATTGAAGGCAATGCCTTATTCGAAAAAACCCTCCCAATAACTCCTCTGCTGGCAAACAACAAGGAGAAACGTGGCCTGGCGCTGGACGGCCGGCTCAAAGATGAGGACACTAACCTGGCCTCCACCACCATGTAAGTGTTTATGTCAGCATCATACAATACAATCACTTTATCTCCATTACGAACATGAAGAATCAAGAATGTCCACAGAAAGTTCATGATGAGGGTGGACACTTTATAAAAGCTATGTTGACATTTAGTAGGTATTTATTGACTCTTGCCAGCTATTTCTCAATTGGAGGATTGGCTACTTTGTGTCTGTTTTTATCTTGTTCTCACTATATAAATTAACAAAATCAACATCACACTTCAAGAACTTTTAACTTCTCGTCCTCAGAATAAGGGGAGGGATGGATAAGGAGGTGCTGGGAATCCTGGTGTCCTACAAGATCAAAGTGAACCTTATGGTGTCAGGAGGAGGGTGAGAACGCTTAACTGCTTTACTTGCATATATTTAAAACTGTATTATTAGTTCTAGTCTTATTAAAAATCAGCATTATAATAACACTTGATGCTTATAATACATCACACTTTAAAAAATGTACATGTTTAAATACATTTACTGATGTATGTGTTTCTCTGTGTTTTTACAGTTTGCTGGGAGGCCTGACGGCAAGGTAAATCAAAAATAACCAAAAATACAAAACTTCATTACAGGAAATCTTGAATTATCTTTCATCAAACATCTAAGCTGTTCTTTTCCTCTGACAGTGATGTCACAGTGGAGCTTCCTCTCACCCTGATGCACCCCAAACCCACAGGTACCGAAACATTCCACATAAGTGCACGACAGCTTCAAAACAATGATAGCATGAAGACCTGATGAAGTTTCTCCTGCACCCCTCACGCTCTCTTTCACTCACTTATTACAGAGTGAACGTTCGTAAGCCTCCGCAGGACTGATGTCACCCTTGAGAACATTCCCTCAGCACAGACAGACATCAGAAGAAAAGTTCACACGTCCCGTGAGAAGCAATCAAGGTGTATCAGGTCAACCACAGAAGAAGAAAATTAGGATCATCTAGAGAAATCTAAATGATCTCAATCTTAGTAACTTGGAATGGTTTTAGGAATAAATGTAACTTGAAGACGTGTTGGTAAATGGTTGCCTTGAGGTACTCAGTCCAGGAATAACATGTCTCGTCTTTGTGAGAGTGCTTCCCAAGGATCATTATCTTATCCATTAATTAACCCATAGGTCACTAAACGTGTGTCTGAGTGATGCATTTCAAACTGTATGGAAGTTAATGACCTCATTATGTATGTATGTATGTGTGTATAGAGTCTAGAGTTGTAAACCAACACATTTATATGACAGATGTTTGAATTCATGTAATGTTTGTTTTGTCATGTTTAACGTTTTTGACTCCAGAGTGATTGAGCCAAATAAAATACCTCTAAAACGTTCTTTGAGAATTGTGTTTGGGACAACATTATATAGTGTAAATGATTAAACATTTCTGACTATACAACTGGAATGAATAAAAACAAAGGAGTAGCAAATTAATGATTTTTAGACATGCTAACATTTATGGTAGATTTGTCAGAGCCACAATATTCACAGTGACACAAAATCGTCTGCAAATCTATTTTAATGACTTAATACATGAATAGAGCCATTTGATATCTGTTTCTCTAACAGAGAAAAACAATTCTGACATAAAGTTAAGCCAACTATACTGATTTGTGTGCTTACTAGTATAAAGAGTGACATAATACATAATCCAGTTTTCTAGCCTTAATTCAGTTCTCTATAATTACATATAATATTACAAGTTTTTATGGGGCCAAAACAGTGCCATAATAAAGGACATCAGAACAGACCACTGATGTTAGTCTGCAAAAACCTTATCATTAGCTCTTGAAGGTTAGCTGGTATTTAAATACATTGTGTTATGATCGGGGTATAGATTTAATAGTAATTAAAAAATAATATAGTAATTTAACAATAAAGTAGTACAATTATAAAAAGCATTTTTATAAATTTGCATTTCTGTACTCGGCCCCTTACAACACAGTATATACATTTAAAACCCACTGTACATTATTTAACAGAACTACATTCAGGTCACTAGAGGGCGCTAGTCACTTTCACAGCAGCGCTTCACCGCTGAACACACGAAGCGTCGAAGAGGAAGCGCTATCTGTGTTGTGAGGCGACTGATGAGGAAAGCATGGCTCTAAACGCAGGTAAAATGCGATAAACATCCGATTTCTCCTTATTTTGTTGTTGCTTTTCCGACTTGTGACTCCCAGTGATCTTCAAAATGATACTTACTTCCGCCGTGATAAAGTTTATTAGTGACACGTGCAGTACCGCTAAAATAACATATTCAAGCTAGCAGGTTAGCGTTTCAGTGTGAGTGCGTGTTTCTGTCATTATACATATATTTATCTTGTTTATATTTATCTTGTTTTAAGCATCATTAACACGTCACTTATATTACTGACAACCTAAACACATGTCTGTGGGGTCTGTATACGTTATTATAACTCACGATAGCCATCTGCTATTTATAATCCAGTACATTTATGCTCCCAGACACATATGGCGTTCTGTGTATTTTGATGAATGTAGATGATGAGGACTTTGAATGGGAACCTCCATCCGAAGCGGAGATGAAGGTGATCCAGGCCCGACGGGAACGTCAGGACAGGATCAGCAAGCTGATGGGAGACTATCTGTTGAAAGGATATAAGATGCTGGGCGAATGTTGTGAGCTGTGCGGGGTGAGAGGCGGTGACGTTTCCTTCATGGGCATTTTATCAGTGAAGAAGARTGACTTGAAACATATTACATAACAAGGCTTTTATTAAAAAAGCAGAAWTGTTTGAAATRATAAGAAAGCATTTTACTAGCGTTCCGTTTTAATTATTTATGTTATTGATCATGGTCTATAAATTTGCAATGAGTTGTTTTATGTACATGCAGACGATTCTGCTACAAGATAAACAGAAGAAGAATTACTGTGTCGCTTGTCAGGAGCTGGACTCGGATATTGACAAAGACAATCCAGGTGTGTTTAAAATGCTGGTTTTCAGATTCCTGGTGGTTCATTATAAATCTGATCTGACATTTGATTTTCACCATAAGTACAATCTTACACATCTCAGTCGACTTGTTTGACTCCTCCCACAGCTTTAAACGCTCAAGCAGCCTTGTCGCAGGTTCGAGAGCGGCAGCTTGCGACTCAGCCTCCCCCTGAAGCTAACGGAGCCTCATCCGGTGAGCCCCCTCTCTCCATCACGGGCCAGCCCAGGCCGGAGCACTGCGAGGGGGCTGCGTCCGGACTGAGAGGCCCCCCTCCAACCGTACAGCCCGCTCCTCTGTCTGTCCCAGTGGTCACCTCTAACTTTCTGCCACCACCCAGCCCCGCTCTCCCGGCAGCACTTACGTCAGGGCCCTCAAGCAACACCCTGCTCCACCATCCGGCACTATCAAACGCAGAAGAGGCTGTGCTACATAAACTCAGATGGGCCACACAAGAGCTTCAGCATGCAGTGTCAGTGGAGGCCAGTATTCAGCTGTGCAGTCTGATCAGAGGTTGTGCTGAATCTCTGCGAAGCTTGAAAGAACTGCAGCTCTAATATGACTGAATTACAGGCAGCCTGTAACAGCACACACACACACAAGGAAATACAGATGGCACTAATATATATAGTAACATACTCAAAGGAGGTGTGTTTGGTTGTTTATCTTTGTCCTAAAGCAGCTGAGTATGTGTCTGTGTAGTGTGTTGAAATACATTGCTTGAGCTGCAAGGCTGGTTTCTTTTTCGTTTCTATTTCCTTTTGTTGTTTAGTGTTGCGTTTACTTCGTTACGTCATATATGCGTCATTAAGAGTTCGCAGCTTGTAAAAATCATTTATTTTGCCAAACTCAATTACAAGTTGAAAACTGTTTTGAAAACATTGGCGTATATTATATAATTATTATTATTTATATAAGCGGCAGTTGAGACTCAGGTTAAGCTTTTAAAATGATCGATATGTCATTGATGGATTTAACTCGCAAAACTAGTAACAAAAGCATAAAAATACGCATTACCTTTTACAAGCAAGGATCATTATTCTAAGCTTTAGAAACAGCGCCGCAATGTGGCCAAATGGCACAGTGGGCGGAGAATGGAAATGGGCGTGGTTTAGCTGTACAAGACAAAAGAAAACGTTGAACCAAAGCAAAAAACGAGGCTCCTTTATCTCATGTCCTGACTTATATTAAAGTGCATGTATTTTTTATGTGCTATTATATATTTGCGAGCTATTTAACGAGAAAATAAAGATAGGGAGGTTAAAGCAAATCTCTTACGGAAGTGTAGCGACTGTAAGACTTAAACAGATAAATATCTTTTGCTATAGAGTATACGAGCTGCTAGTAACTAAGTTACTAAGTTAAAACCTGCGATCATATGTGAGTATAAGTTTTTCTGTCTATTTTAAGTGTATTTCCCGGAAATGAGTTTTTGGAGCTGACAGCTGCTGCAGTTATAAGAGCAGCCGAACATGGTCTCCGTTATAAGCGTCTTCTCTATAGCAAGATATTATATTTAATCTCGGTTTTTTATTTTAATAGTCTTTAAAACAAATGCAAAATTAAAAAAAGAAACATTACGAAAGGTAGATTGAAAAAAACAAAACACAAGATACCACGTTTGCAAATAAAAGGCTGAAATTAGAAATGAACGGGTTTCAGTCAAATCAAATGGAGACTCCGGCTGGAAATGTTTGCTCCATCGACGGACTGCCACCGTTACCCAAAGGTCTAAGTGGCATTTTGAACTCCAGCGGAGGATCCTGGAGGGACATTGAGAAGGTCCACAGCAAGAGAACCCGCATCCAGGCGGACATCAGCAAGTCCAG